>JAECUM010052081.1:2500-41668 GCA_016617855.1 Megalonaias nervosa | reverse complement strand
TTTTTTATATCTTGATTTTCTTAGAGACAAATGTTTGATGATTGCAATTATAAACTCCAGTACAATATTTCAGTGTCACAACAGGAAAGATGGAGTATATAAATTCATTAAAAAGTCTTAACCATGCCATTCCTTCCCGAAGAACAGATGATCCATATGTTTTACAGAATGAAAGAAAAGACCAATAGTGACCAGTTAATACAACTGATGGACTACCTGGAAAACACCTGGATAACAAATCCAAGTGCCAGCTACATGGTCGGTTTTCCGGCGGGCAAATAGAACAAAGAACGATATTGAAGGCTTGCATAACCGCTTAAAACTCCGTGCGAGAAAATGAAAGCGGGCATTGTGTCTAGTATTGACTCCCCTGTACAAGGAGAAAAACGCCATACAGTACAGCTCAAGATGGTTTCGGAAGGAAGATTATATGCTGCACCAGTATCGTAATTCTACGTTTTATATATATATATAAAAAATAAAATACCCCCCCCCCACCAGTACCAATTCAAACTTTAGTTTCTTTTTTTCTTTAAAGTTATTTGTTTTAAAGTCACTGTAACGTTGTCTCCTAGGATATTTTGCTAATATCATAGGAGGACGTACAATTTAAATTTTTTAAATAAATGGATATATAGCTCCGAGCCCCCAGTCAGCAATACCGACGGTCTAGGTGGATAATATACAAAAAATAAAATGTGCGGATTAACAATTTAATAACAGATCTAAATATTCAAACAACACAAGTAAATTTCCACAATTTCTCCACTCGGTCGGCCTATTTAATCTGCCAGTTTCATCATCTGACGTGCAACGTGAGAGTGTTTCCGCCTGTCCCTGCTACTTTACTCCTCTGTATTATTTTCCTTTCCTTGACAGGTACTCCAGTACCCCTTCCGTCCCTCGACTACGTCCTTCACCCTTCCACGTCGTCCCTTCTGTTCTCCTGTCTGCCTTCAAACTTCTGCCTCCGTTATTCTATCCGGTCCCGTGACCTCTATAACAACTTCTCCCTACTTCGTCACCTTTGGGTGGCACTCCGTCCAACCCGAACAACTCCAAACAGCACTTCTCTTTAAGAAGCTTTTCAAGTCTGAATTCGCGCTCTCCCATTTACGAATGACGTGCATTCGGAGTACGCCTATTAGAATTCACTCTCTAATTTACTAGACCTCTGCGTTGGTGAAAATCTTGGCGAGTACAGAAGTGATCGTAAACTGACCTGTAGGGTCTGCTTCGGACAGGTGCCTCGCCCATATTTCCCTAACTCAGCCCTGATTTGATACTGGGGTCTCTTTGAACTGTAGTCTGCTTAGTTTCTCACGCGGATGTCAAATTACTTTCTGCCGCGGCTAGGCCAAGGTTAGGGTGTGAATAAACAACCTCTTCCGGTTTTACCAGTTACTTCGTTTCTTTGAAGATAGCCGCCCCTTTGCTCCCTCTAGCGTTGATTCAAGCCGCAATCTTGCGCAACAAAGGTAAGTCGCCATGGTCGTGGCGACATTCCCCCAGGTAAGTTGTGTACATGAGGGCTGTCTTTACAACATGACAGTCACACAACTGTGGAACAGCCCCTGTAACGAAAACAAAAATGCCAGATGTATGATTTTTTTAATATATCAGAATTAAATTTATAATTTAAGCTGGCATGCACAGGTATAAATATCACACACTCAGCAGCAGAGAGGGTGGACCCTACAACTTTGTAGAGACCTTATTTTTGAAATTTAAGGGTTCCTACGAAGGCTGAAAAAAAAGTTTTTGCTTTAACAGTAAAAACTTCTCTAATTGACCAGATTTTTTCCGATTTTTTCACAATCTGGTCACTACGCGTTGGTCATTCACCCTCTCTGCTGCTATGGTTTTTATCCAAAAATTGTATCAAGTCCGTTACGATATCTTGACCTCGGATCATATAAATTTATTGTTACAAAACCAAAGGGAGCAGCTTGTGCTTTTGAAAAGAAATTTTTAAATTTGTTCATGTCCATGTCCCAAGAACACCAAGTATAATAAATATTTTGCAGCGTATGATTATCAACTCCGTTGAACACAACTAAAATGTTACAGTTATCCCTGATCACTTTTGGAATTTGCGTATAACGCTGTGTAACATAAATCACGTCTGTGTTTTTGTGACGGCCTCGTGAAAATATCCGAGCTGGATTGGATTGTTTGTCCAGCATAACATCATCGTATACCACGAGGTTATTAATGAATCCATCCAGATCATCTACGGATGGTGCTTCATCAATATCAGTAATAAAGTCTATGACTTCACTGTCTTCATGCAACAATTTTGCGTTTTCATTAAAATCTTTAAGTACTTCGTAACATCGCTGATCATCTACAGATGGCGCTATTAAATACAATTTATCCCACTTCAGCCATCTCATTATTAGACTGAGCAATAATTGCGTCTTCCCACTTCCAGATGGGCCTATTATAATTATTCTGATAGAATTCGGAAGTGCTGGATGGTGTTTTGCTGGTTCTTGTTTTCGTGTCGCAGAAAAGTCAATTATATCCATATAATTAATAATATGAGTCTATATTGTGTTCGATGCAGAGCATCTACACCTACTACTGAATTAACGACAATAACAACAAAAAATAAGAGACGAGCATTTACAGGTAAATGTGTGAAATGTGGCACCAAGAAATATAAATTTATTTCATCAAAAACAGGTGGGGATATCGCTGCTTCGTTAGGAAAATTACCAGGAACTCCATGGGCTAAATACCCCGGTGAGAAACATTTACCCGGATATAATTATTGTGGTCCTGGAACTCGACTTGATATCAGACTCGATAACCAAGATCAACCAAAACCAGGAGAGTATCCAGTAAATAAGATTGATCAAGCGTGTCACGTTCATGATGTCGCGTATAAAAGTAAAGATTTGCAACAAAGACATCTCGCAGATGTGAAATTGATTCACGCGTTAAATTCTATACCTAATAAATCTCTCAGAGAATCTCTCGCTAGCTTTCTAGTAAAAACTGCTATGAAAGGTAAACTAGTGCTAGGAGCTGGTAATTAACTATATAACTATCATAATGGAATCTGTTTATTATTCCCCGAGAGGATTCTGGAGAGGTAAAGCAGCGATTAGTAAACTCGCTGAAGCAGCAAAAGTTTCACATGATGTTGCTGCATCATGGTTAGCACGACAGGCAATATGGCAAATCTTCCTAAGTCCACCTAAAAGAATTCAGTATGCGCATTTTGATGTTAGCGTTCCTAATGAAGTTCATCAAGCGGATATACTGTTTTTACCACACGATACGATTAAAACACGTAGACGTCAATACACGTATAGATACGCGTTAACTGTCGTTGATGTTGCGAGTAGATACAAAGAAGCGGAGCCATTATCAACAAAGACAGCATCTGAAGTTGCATCTGCGTTTGAGCGCATTTATCAACGTGGTGGTCTATGATGGCCACGGTTATTACAAGTTGATCCTGGTAAAGAATTTCTTGGAGTAGTATCATCGTTGATGAAGAAACATAACGTTAAAATCAGACGAGGATATACTGAAATTCATCGTGATCAGGCAATCGTTGAACGATTTAATAGAACACTTGCTGAGCGGTTATTCGGATACCAATACGCAAAGGAAATATCTACTGATTTTAAGGATAGATCTCGTGAATGGGTTGCAAGATTACCGAGTGTGATAGCTGCGTTGAATAATGAAATTACTCGTGCAACTTCCATGAAACCTTCTAATGCGATCAAAAAAATATATATACCCCGTAGCAACAGCTACGGACAACGACGTGAATGTTTCTCTCAACCAGTATTAGGTAATGTAACTGTAAGATATTTATATGAACCTGGCGAACTTGAAGGTGGTAAAAAAAGAGCAACCGATCCTATCTGGAGCGTGACTACACATAAAATTTCTAGCGTGGTTAGATTCACTGGTAGACCTCCAATCTACAGACTAGATTCTACAGCTCCTCAACGTGGATTTGTACGTGAACAATTACAAGTAATTCCTGAGGATACGCAATTACCACCAAGTTCAATTTTGTAAACGTCCAGAACCTCGACGTCGATTACACTCAAGACAGGTCAGCATCACATTATCACGTGTATGACCGAGATCACTATTAATTCTGTCTACGGTAAATTGTCTTGGATTAAAACACTGCCATGACATATTACAGTTGTAACTTGCGCAATGATTATTCTGTAGTTGTTTTAGTGTTATAATAAATTCAGCATCAAGATCAAAGTCACGCTTATTTTTTTTGTCACACTGTTTATAGCTGACTAATTTTTATTGATATCGACATTGTTAGTGATTTCTTCAGTTATTACGTAATCTACAATAACCCTACGCAGTTGCGATATTCTCCTGACTCGAGATACAGCGAGATAGACTAAATTCGACCATTCAATACGATCATCTACAATCCAGATTCTAGTATCAGTTATAGTTAATCCCTGCGACGAATGAATTGTTATAGCGTATCCTAACGTCCATGGCGATTTATCCATGTTCAACGCGTTCTCAACAACATCAACAGCAACCAACACGATATCATTCAAGACAAGATTCTGTACCCTCGGTGGAACCAAGGCACCTGGTATTTCAACTTCAATATTTTGTCGTCGAGTATCTGCTGGGTGATAACACAAAGGTACGGGTAGATCCGGAAACTTTTCTTTATGTAATGTAAATAATTTCTTTTGCAGTTCATCACGAACTATCTTTCTGCTTGCGACTATCAAATCAGCAGGTCTCCATAAAATCCAAAATTCATTCATAGAAGTTTCTGCAATTACTTTACGCAGTATCTCACATTGTATTTTATCTGGCTGTAGTCTGATTAATCTTTTAAACTCTTTCAGCGGCTCATCAATAGCTCTATGGTCATCATGTATTTCTTCATAATAATCTACATTATTCTTTAGCCATTCATGTGGAGACTGTCCAACAAAGGGTGGTGGTTGACCATTATCGCCACACATAATCACAGCAGTATTCTTTGTCAATAACCATTCAAGAAATATTTTTAGTGTTTCTAACGACACCGTGCATATCTCGTCCCATATAATATACCTGGGTATATATTTTTCACCCATCCGCGATGGAGTCCATGTATCTCCGCACCATCTAAAGAAACTGTGATATGTACATGATTTTACTCCTCGTTGTTTTATTTCTCTAGCAAGTTTATGTGTAGGTGTTAAAACAATTATATCTGAACTATTATTCATAAATAAATTAATCGCACGAGTTGTTTTACCTGAACCTCCACACCCATTAAGATAAACGGTTTTATGTCTAGATACAGGATCATACACAGATGGTGCAGATGACTTTGATATTTGATTATTATTTTTGTAATATGTCTCCGCAATTTCAACACCGGCAGATTCAGAATAACTAAGTATATTTTCTTGTTTTATCCTCCATGTCCCCCATTCACCATTACCGAGTTTTAATAAATCTTTATATTTTTTGTGTACATAAAATGAATCCGTAGCAACTCTGACAGCGTGACGAGGAAATCTGTTTATCATCGATAATAGATTTATCGAAACGTACGCTAGCATCGAAGATCTTAAATGAGTAAACTGCGGTGACTCGCCGTCAGTATAGCTCACAATGGTACCTAGTTTTGTTTCATTTGATAAATAAGCATTACATCGGATTATAAATATGTTTTTCTCCATCGTATCAGCGATTATAAAATCGAGTTCAGCATCGTCCATAATCAATCTTGTACACGCTCGTTTATGATCATGTGATCCTCCTTGAGTAAACTTACCGATTATTTCTCTGCCGAGATCTTTTGCAAGTTTCTCATCGTGTTTAGCATCAAATACATCAGGTTCTGGCAACCAAACATGCTTCTGTGAACTATACGATATAATCGCTTCAGTTACTCTCAACGATATTAAAAATCCAGCATCAAGCATATACCGCAATAGTACTATCGGAACCCAACATCGCTCTGAAAAATGTCTTCCGAACCAAATATAAGTAATCGCATGGAGATCTTCTCTAAACTCGAATGATTCTACGTGAGCAAATCCTGTTAAGTCAAAATCTGGTAAGGGTCCGTTTATTGCAACCCTGGTCATGTCATGTGTAGGATGTCCGAATCTCTTAAAGTATTTAGAACATTCTCCATATCCAAGAAAACTCCCAGGATAACACGCTACCATATCAACCGAGATAACATCACTATGGTTGTATTTGGTGTTCCATAATCCACCGTGCCCATATTCTATACAACTTTTCTTGACATCTTCAAGAAATTCCGATCGTGTCGTTTTCCATGAATTTTTCTCCTGAGCGAAATGAGCAGCGACTGACGGAACAGTAAAACAGTTATTCAATAATTGTCTAACTATGACATCATCAGAGGTATATTCACGCCAAAGGCGTTGCGCAAGATGTTCCATTTCCTCATGGAGAGATTCTGTACGATAAATATCACCATTAGGTCGTACAAATTGATCATAATGATTATATTCCGAACTCTGAAATAACCAAACAGAAACAGGATCGGTTTTACTAATATTTTTAATAAAATCAAAGATATCACCGTCATAAAATTTAACCGTTCTATCTCGTGGAAATATTGTTACTGCAGCAGTCCATGCGTGCGCGTTATGATCAATAATATCTATCGGAGTTCCATTTTTTATATATTTCGGTTTGTACAAAATCTCTCCGGTTAATGTTTTTACTGCTATTGGAAATCTTAATTTCTTCTCTAGCTCAGCAACGTCGCTGATAGACGCTCCGGTATCTTTAACCGACTCTGCCCATGTATTTATTTTTTTACGTCTTAAATCAGTTAAACCATTACCACGTATCGCGTTTGTAAAGTGTTCTGTAACTCGCTCAGCTACGCAGTTTATTCTCGTTGATGCTGTCAACGGTGATGACAATTTCATCGGTTTGAGATCCCCAACATCAGGTTTATTATTCAGCGGAAATATTCCATAGACAACCGCAGTTACAGGGTACGATCGCTCATAATACGGTTTATCTATACCAGTTAGTATTCCTGGTTTAGATTTATTACTCAAGAAGATATTATTTCCTGACTGCACGCGGATGGGATCGCGCTTGTCACGAATAATCCAAATATCTTCTTCCGTATTTACAATAAATTTTATTAAAATAAATTATTTTTGATTATCAAGGTGGTTAATGATTACTCTTCCTCGTTTGTCATTCATCGTATTAGAAACATTTTCAACTCTGAATGTTGACCATGTATGAACTGCACCATCGTCACGAAATTCCTTCTTGGCCTCACGGATACGTTTAGTTATATCCGCATTCGTTAAAGCTAGATCTTGCATCGAAATACTAAGTTTATACTCAGGTAGTCTGTCAAGATCGAATCTGGTTGCGTAGGGTTCAATCACGGATAATTCTTCCATATTATAATTAAGGCAAATATATATTTAATTGAATATTAATCTTTTGTATATGATTCAACCAAATCACTGCCACTGGTTAAAAATCGGTTATACGTCTCCGTGTAACAGAACATGCGTGAATGAATATTGTAGTTATCATATGCAATGCGTCAGAAATGGGAGTCTAGGACCAAAACCGTGTATTGTGTGTAGTGCTGGAGTGCGAGGAAGGACTCAACTGTGTGCGCAATGCGGTGGTAAAAAGTACAGAGAGCTGAAACGATATTACGATAAAAAATATAACGCTGACTCTCCTATAAAAACCGAAGAAGATTATCTGGCTAGATTTTCAAAAAATAATGATTTAGACAAATAAATATTATATATATAAATGGAACAAAATGAGTTTGTGTCACATCCAATCATCACTAATTATGAAGCATCTCGTAATGGCATCATCAGGAATTGCAGGATGAAAAAACCCATTCGGTAGTGTTATCAATACTGGTTATCTTGCGTTTACTACTAATGGCAAGAAAAAAAGATATTTATCACATAGATTTACCTATGAGTGTTATTTTGGATTGATCAAAGATGGGTATGTAGTGGATCACATCAACGGCAATAAACTTGACAACTCACTTGGAAATCTACGAATCATCACGCAAAGTGAAAACTGTAAGTTTGGAAACACTGGCGGCGTACGATTTGCAAGACCTGTTAAATCCGTAAATGCAGATGGTGAAGAAATTGTGTTCAAGTCAATTAATTCTGCTGCCAAATATTTTGACATAGTACCACAATCGGTACAATACGTGGCAGAAAATATATATAAATCTTCCTTTTCCAAAAGATTTACACAAAAAAATAAGATTTCAATACGTTTAGTCTACCGTATTTTTAATGTTACCAAATGATTACTTGATACCTACTGAAATATAATGGTTGGGATACAATATACTTGTCAATATGAGGTATCCACAATGCGAAACATATCCAAATCTATGATACCTACTGAAACATAATGGTTATGTTAGTTTTCCCAAGGATTTTGTTTAGCTATTATCACAGTCAATGGTCCATCATTGTCGCTGTCATTTTCACTCATATTTTCACTCGTATTTTCACAATGCTCTCTTAATTGTCTTATACGAAAGTTCATAATCTTTCTCTGTTCGTATTCATGAGATAATTCTAGCTTGATTTTGTCAATAGCGTTTGAGAGAGGCACAAACAATTTTACTTAATCATCAGTGACAGTTGCCAGTGACTTTAACATTCCTTGCTGGATAATTTTCATGAATTTATAATCAGCGGATAGCGTAAATCTGTTCTCGTTCTTTCGTTGTTGTAATGAGTCAAAATCACATAGAATCTTTTCAGCATTAAGATTGTCAGATACATTGATACCGTTATGTTGTAATTTTTTTAATCGCAGAAACAATGACATTGATATTTTCAAAATTCATTATATAATAAGTGTTTATTTAATATAAAAAAATATTAGCCCCCATGACTTTTTTTGTCAGGGAGCTGTTTTTGTGTGATATATGGTTATATACAATGAAGATAATGGTTATATACAATGAAGGTGATATATGGTTATATACAATGAAGATAATGGTTATATACAATGATGATAATGGTTATATACAATGAAGGTGATTATGATATATACAATGAAGATAATGGTTATATACAATGAAGGTGATTATGATATATACAATGAAGATAATGATTATATACAATGAAGATAATGGTTATATACAATGAAGATAGTGGTTATATACAATGAAGGTGATTATGATAATATATACAATGAAGATGATGGCCTTTTCTCTACCTGTGAATAGAAACTAGCACACTCACCCCCAAATATCAAATCCGTAGGGTGCAAAACTGACACCTACTACGTGTTGACACGCGGGTAGGTATACTAATTTCTATTCACAAATAGACTAGGGCTCGGCCAAGGCCCCAATAGATTATAAATCTTGGCCTAAAATCGCCTCCCGCAGACAATTTGTCTTTCTCGGGTTTCGAACCATGGGCGCCAGGACGAGAGTTTCTACGCGCTATCAAATGAGCTATCGGACCTTGTTATAAATACATACTGAAAAAGTTAGTATGTGTTTACCAATAGCCTATTTCCTAAAAACTACAGTAACAAAAACCACAGTTTTCTGTGTAAAATGGGATTTCTAATTTCCAAAAAATATATATAATTCTGTATAACACTGAGTCTATGCGTAAGCCGTAACCAAGGATATTGATTTAGTCATAGCGGATGTTCTTAAAATAACTTTACGCGGTAATCGACCACAGATACACAGCCGTTATGGAATAATCAATATGCAGCCCAACCTTCTAGATAATAGATTTCAATTGTGCACTGTGCGCGGATTTTATGTAAACAAAGAATACAGTATTATAGACAAGCACTATACATCTGGATATTTTTTTTTTGTTATGATAAAAACGTATTATGATAACGCTCTATGAGCGTACATACAGATTAATATTTAGTTCTTCATTTCTTGTGTCCAGAATGCGATTGTTTTGGTCTGTAAGTTTAAAATGCATCCTTGATAATAACGGATTATGAACTCGCAGGTACACGGGGTTAATTGGCTCTGATACAATTAACCAACCGGGAGGGGCCGATGGACTAAAACTGAATAATATGTACCCTTGCTGGGCCTGGCTAGACTTAGAAAGATCTACCTGATAGCTACCTTCAATAACATCGCATACCAGATTGACTGCAATAACTGATGTTATGTTTACAATGCCTGGCGATATATGACGTCCGGCACCAAAAGGGTTGTTATTGTGTTTTAGTAGAACCGGTGGTGGGGCTATTTTTCTCCACGATTCAATTACTCCCGGATAATATTCTTCAATAAGATCATTTAATGATTTCTTCATTTCAGCGTTATTTAAATCTGGTATAATAAATATTTGTAAATCTTTTTCTGTTATTTTGTAATGATCAAGAAATAATTGCTTTAATGTTGGACTTGTGTAAGAATTTCCATCGAGTTTAGTCGCAATGTTTATAATACTTCGATTGGCAATGTATAAATCGAATAAGATCCCATTTAAGTGTTTTATTGACTCGATTATTTGCTGCTTGACATTATGATCATAATGTTGAGATAATGAAATAAGTAAACTTCTTAAATCATTAAATGTTTTATCGTATTCGGGTTTAAGAATATCTAAAAAATCTTTTAAAAATTCTTCATCAACAATATCTCGATGCCTCCCCCCTGGCGTAATGATAACATTGAATGCTGATCTAGTCATCTTGGGGATCCTTTTACCATCAAAATCGGTAATGTAATATATATCGTCGTTTGGAATTCCAAATATTACACGATTCCATGGATATTTTCCTCGATATTCTGGATTTTTAATGAATTTTTCTTCACTCGTTTTAAACTCATTTTTAGTTGGTTCTGAAATTCCATTATAAACAGGTGCGACTTCAGGCCATCCTAACACGGATCTAATCGAACTTTGATAGATATCTACGAGGTAATCAGGAGAATTTATTTCAATAACCGCTGATAGTGTTGGTTCGTAAGCAGTAATCGCTATTTTAGATTCTTTCCCTGTGATAGATTTAATTCTGCGTTGGAACTCATCATTAATTTCGTCTATTTGATAACTACCCGTTGTAATTCCAACAACTTGCCAATCAGGTGTTCCATCAGGTTTATTCTTATTCGCAAATACCAGTGAATTATTTACTGGTTGTCCACCAAATGGTTTTGACCTGATATTTGGCCAGCTATGATAAACTCGTAATTGCGCTAATGCTATTTCCTTTGCTGGAATTGCGGTTGGAAAATTAACGCTAAATTCAGGATTGGTTGAACTTAATGATATCATAGTAGTTTTTGACGGCTTTGTATTAGCTACGATCTGCTGAAGTAATTCTAACGATGACATTATTGTTATCGTTATTATTTAATTCTCCATCTTTCCATTATTGTCACTAGCGATTATGAATGCTTCATCGTAGGTTTTCATTATCGTTACGAACTCCTCATCAGATATTTTACCATCACTGAGATACGCTGAAAGATACGAGCATAATTTAGTGTAGGTGGCTGTTGCTGTGTGCAATTTCATTATGTACTCGTTTAATTTATCATTTGTACACGTAGATATTTTCTTAGCGATAATACTGAAAATACCTGCGCATGTTGTTGCCGTTGAAACTATAATTGTTACAACTGCAGGCGCTGTCATCGTTATTGTTGATAGTAATAATCCAGTTCCAGCAATAACAGCAGAAACCGAGTATACCATTATATCAATAACAACCATACGTCGACGATATTTTTTTACCTTTATCGTGTAATCGTCGATGATATTTTTTAGTTTGGTTTGACACTCACATACTTGAGCGTATCTGTGACGTTGAACATCGATAAATGACTCTTGATTCATTATATTTATCTAGATAACTAATTGAGGAGTTTCACATACAAATGCCAAGCACCACCAATATAGTGCTCTGGTTAATTTTTTATCAGATGCTTCCAGCAGAAATGTTTCTTCCGCATCTTTATTTATTATGACGGATACAACTCCAGAAAAAGTATCGTTTGAATAACGCCATGGAAATGTAGTAAATATACTGAATTTTGCACTACTAAATACGGACAGTCTGTATACACCAGTGACTTCTGCGGTGTGTTTGAGATTATTATCTTGCAGTGTCCATACTCCTAATCCTGATGCTACTGTGTATACTACGTTGAAGATCTGCTTGTGAGGAATTTTAATAAGATTCGTTTTTTCAATGATATTAGGAATTCCACTAACAATATCGTTGATTTTCATGCTAATGTCGGTAAGTTTTATATCAACGACTGGTGGATTTCCAAAAAAATCATTAATAGATCTGTTTGCATTTCTACGAAAATTTAGAAATGTTTGTACATGATTAATATAATCAGTTCTAAATGTAGCAATTCCATCATTGATTGTCGTTAACGAAGTCGTTATTGGAATTTCCTTATCGTCGACGTATTTCTTCGTTGCAGCGTCAAAATCTGTTTCTGGTGTTCTGAGATTATTAATACCATTATTATTCATGTCGAGAAATGCACGCATTATACCACCGCGCACTGACACGTACTTGGATTCTTGATCATCGACGTATTTTTTTCTTGCTGCGTCTGTATCCGAGGTTGGATCTCCAAGATATGTAATTTTTCTTCCTGACATAATAATGTCACCAGTAAATACATCACCAGTTTTCTTAACATAATCGTTAACCGATTTACCGGAATCCTGTATTTTACCTTGATCAGTGAAAGTAACGATATTATTAACAACCGCGTTGGAATTCGTACAAGTACATCTAGTAGTTGTATGTTACTCGTTTTTAATCGTCCTTGTTTGTCCTGAAAAACGACGACTTCATTTTGATCCACACTTGTGATATTTAATAAATCATCGATTTCATTTCTGAGCTGATCAAGAGTTGCATATTTAGATAAATCGTCCTTCTTCTTATCTTTCTTGCGAGTAGATCTTCCATAAATATCTACCATTATATTTACTGATATCTGTTTAAGTGTTATGACGTAGTGTAGTGAACGCGTGCACGACTTTATGAGGCGGTGCTGTTGATTTTGATACAGCATCAAGCACAGCGAGGGTTTCACGACCGCATATTGGAGGATCAGTTATTTTTTGTGTTGGTAGCGTTGAATACCAGATTGGAATATCGCCGGTAACGTATTCTAAAAATTCTTTTGGTGGTGCTAATCCATACGAATCGAAATAAATAATTCCACGTGGATCAATTGCATATCCGACCCAGTGCGTGCCTGGGCCAGAGTTTTTATCGAGATTAATGATACCAGTTTCAATATTGTTTGGTTTTTTAGGTAATTGATCGCGCATAAAAATACCTCTGAAATTTTTTATTTTTAATTGCTTAGCAGCATTAAGTAAATCAAAATTGGACATGGGTGATATTAGTAAACTGTCCCGGGAAGTCTTAGACCCTTTCCGTACCACGAATACGGGGTCCCTGGTAATCTTAGACCCTTTCCGTACCACGAATACGGGGTTCCTGGTAATCTTAGACCTTTTCCCTTTTTTTTGATTCCTTGTCTGGTTGCTTTCTTTAACGCCATTCCAGCAGCTGTTCCAACAGCACCTAATGCAGCTGCTTTTTCAACAGCTGGGGCTGCAGCTGCTATTAATGCTGGTATAGCTGCAAGAAGTGGAAATATACCACCTGTCTTAGCAATATCTTTGATGGCGCCCGCAGAAAGATTAAGTTTGACGCCTTTATTTGATTTTTTAGCGTCATTGAAGTTTTTGAACTGACGCTCGGTCAACGATAGTTTATTTGCACCGGTCATTTGTTCTCGCTTTAGCGATATTTTTATTGCACAGTTATTTTTTTATGCTGATTGTAGCTTTTTAATCTGACCAGGAGTCAGACTCACACTAACGTGATGATATGACATTATTAATATTATAAACGATCTAATTACATGTTTATTTACATATTTTCTACTGGGGCATCAATAACTCTCATTCGTCCACCAACACTTCGAGTAACATCGATTTATCGCTGAGTATAACGGCTATTGCTCTGTAATTAGGGATATCTACAATGTTTCTATTAACGCGAGCTCGAAAATGTATATCTACAACAGATTGTCTGGTTAAATCTAAATGTTCTAGTGAAAAGTAATAAATCGGATACAGCAATGTAAAATCTAGCTGCGATATTTGTAAACCAGTATCAATGTTTTGATCACGTCCCATGAACGACATAAGACGATGATATGCACGTGCTACATGATTTTGATCGAAATTTAACAAAATATCCTCGGATGGTTCTTGGTGTCCATTTATCCTTAATGAAACCTCAGAAACACCAAGATTGTCAAATATCATAATACTAAGATTTTGTTGGTTTATTCGTGCAGTATTTTGAAACGCAATAAATATATGTCTTGGTGCAGAAACACCTTGCTGAGAAGCTATTTGCCACGTAAATAAACCATTAATAGCGCTATCAACAGCATCTGTGGTCATAGTCAACCATGACAAAGTTGATTTACCGCCTTGACTCATAAAAGATAACAACCGGTCTTCTTCAGATATTGACGGAGTCATCACTGGCATCCACAGGGAAAGTTTTGTTAGTACTACTATACCAGGATCAGTACCGGGGAGTCGCCAGATTGCATCATTGTCTGTGCCTTTTCGTACTAGTACAACTGTGTGTTTGGCTCCGAAAATGACTTTTCTAACATTTCTACAGAATCCAAAGATATGTGACAGTGGAATTGCACATGAAAATACTCTTCTTCCACCACGCAACATTGCTCGACGTGATCTAAATCCTAAGTTAAATTCTTCATCTACATTAATAATCATATTTTCTACATCCGCATCGGCGTTTCTAGCATGATTTCTTGGTCGTCTTGTTTCATATTGTTTGTACTCTGGAGAATCAGTTGTATCTTTTGCAAACATCATTGATGAACCAGCTGATCTTGAGTAATCGTCGCTGTATCTTGCAAGGCCTAGTATTGTCGTGGCAACGTCGACTTCTTTCTGAACTGATTCAATATTTTTTCCGTCAATCATGTACGTAGCGCTATCAAATAACGCCATAATACCATTATTAACAAAGCCGACACTAATATCAGCGGCGTATGCTACTGGTGCTGCAGGAGCAACATTATTTAAAATCTCACCTTCGACTTCAATAAATGCTTCAGCGGGTAAGAAATATCTGCCTGTATCCTGAACCTGTAGTTCAATTCGTCCACGCTGATCTGGCAGTCGTGCGTCGTAAGAATAATACTGATAATCACGCACAGACTCATCTTTGAGAACTGGTGCATCCATGTCAAACGCGGGGTCAGATATGCGCTTAAACATCTTTATTATTATCGTCTTCGTCTAACTCGAAGACCACTTCCTGCTATCAGACTAGCGGTTATATTTTTTTCCTTTTCCGACATTGGTACATCAGCCAACTCCGCTAGTTTTTGATTAGCGGCTTGATTTATTATTTTACTTACACTTGCTGGCATCACTTCAGCGCTAGCCAATTTCACTGGTTGAGGTCGGGTCGCTTGTGGTCTGTGTATTAATCTTGATAGTCTATCTTTGATTGCTGAGAATGCTTTGCTAGCAATATTACCAACAGCGCCTATACCTTTTTCACGAACAACATCAATAGCTTTCATGCCCAGTTGCTTTGCAATCGGTATTGCTTTTGGGGCTATTCTTCTAAACAGACCCTGAACAACATCACCTAGTCCATCTCCGTAGGTCGCTTTGTATACCGGTAATCGAGAGTTTATTACCCTGACCATGGTAGGTCCACGTTGAGTACCATGCACGATCATTTTGTTATTAAATGACTTTATCACTAATTACATACTTAGTCACTATGATAATCATCGGCGATTTCATTAATGAGAGATCGATATACATTAATATCCATGATACCACCTGTAAATAATCGTTTACAAATATCAGCTGCTTCATTAATGATTTCTGATGAATTATTACCAGCTCGTTTTCCTCCAATGAGGATTTCTAGTCGATCAACATCAGCAAGGACATTATTGGGACAAGTAATAAGACCACTTTCTAAACCATTTCCAGTTGCACCTGGAGCGTCTTGAAATTCTTCTTCTTCTTCCTTACCTGTTGTTTGGACTGGTTGTAGTTGTTGTGATCGTGGTAATTTAATTTGTGGTGATTGTGGTAATATTGCAAATTCTTCTTTTGGTGTTTTTTGTTGTTCTCGTAAACGTTTTATTGTTTCTTGTCGTTCTTGTTCTCGTTGTTTTCGTTGTCGTTGTATCTCTTGTTCTCGTCGTTGTAGCTCTTGTTGTAGTAGTGGTTGCAGTCGTGGTAGTGGTTGCTCTGGTGATGGAAATTTGAGTCGTGGTGATGATATTGGTGATAGTTCAAATTGTGGTGGTTGTGATAATCGTTTACTTTGTTCAACTTCTTCTACATGATTATTTAAAACCTCACCAAAACTGTTAAAACTTTCAATATCTTCATTAGATCTGATTTCTGGAATACCAGTAGCGACGCGATATATATCCTTGATCCAATTGGCAGAGCTTAATGATTTAACATATTCTGGTTTTACATATTTTTGTCTTTCATAATATCCAAACGCGGCAATATCAAATAATTGGTTTGGATCCCTGATAGCAGCAATACCTTCAGGTGTAAATTTATCTATTATCTTAGTTCTGGTTCTTGGTGGTTGTGGTTGTGGTGGTGGTTGAGCTGCTTGTGGTGCTTGTGGTGGTGGTTGAGCAGCTTGAATATGACCAGCAATATCAACAGGCAATGTTGCAAGAGCTCTTTGTGTTGCCTCAGTTGCTGTAACAATTTTCTTCGTTGGTTCGACAATCGGTTTAAATAATTTTTCTGTACCTTCTGTAAATTCCACCTGAGACTCCTGACGCGATTGTAGTTGTTGCTTAACAGAATCACGAACAGGTAGATATTTTTTAATTGCCTCTAGTCGCTCTCGAGCTAATTTAGCTGAGTGTGGTTCTCCAATACTCATTATTGATAATATCTATACTGGCTGTTTAATTTACAGCAGCAGAGAGGGTGAACGACATACGCGTAGTGACCAGATTGTGAAAAAATCAGAAAAAATCTGGTCAATTAGAGAAGTTTTTACTGTTAAAGCAAAAACTTTTTTTTCAGCCTTCGTAGGAACCTTTAAATTTCAAAAATAAGGTCTCTACAAAGTTGAAGGGTCCACCCTCTCTGCTGCTCACTCACATACATACACACACACCGCTGCCAAGCTTTTCTGCGCATGTAAGGTTTCCGTCACCAAGATTGGCACAAAACGCACACCGGATTCGTCCTCTTGACAAAAATAAAATACTATTACTTACGGCTTGAAACACGCTATTGTCACCAGAACATTCTGTTCAAAATAATACTAATTCTGGACACATGGAATACTAACCACGTGTTTTCATGCGTCACGATATGTCGGCCTATTATGCGTCTTTGACAAGGTGTAATGTTTGTGCATTGGGATAAGGAAATGGGATACATTACTTTGGACTCTTTCTGTCAGCACTTTAACCGAGGAACACGGTCAGGTTTATAGTTGGTATTAGAAAATTTCAACTTAACATTGCCACTAAATTGCAACCGCTCCGGTGGCCTAGTGGTTAGAGCGTCCGCCTCGGATGCGGGAGGTCGCGGGTTCGATCCCCGGCCGAGTCATACCAAAGACTTTCAAAAATGGTACCAATAGCTGCCTCGCTAGGCGCTCAGCATTAAGAGCTTAGTGTTTGGACTGGTCGGCCTGGTGTCAGGATAGTGTGACTGGGTGGGACATCATGCCACATGTCTGCGGCATGATGCCCCAGTGCTAGACATCACTATACACTGTCACACTGCAGACATCGTAGCGATATGACTGAAAAATTGTTAAAGCTACGCTAAAAATCTTAATCACACACACACACACACACACACGCCACTAAATTGCAAGCTATACTGAGCAAACGAAACCGTTTAAAATATGGAAAAGTTCAACATCTTATAAAGTTAATAAGTTATTAAGTTGAATAGAAACAAAAATGAATAGTTGCAGTGTTTGCAACGTATCTTTTATCCCCGCCCCCCGCCCCAAAACCCCCTGCAGAATGGCACTTGTACTTTTTACCTCTTTGATACGTCACAGGCAGTGACATCAGTTTCTAAAAAATAGATTTTCGGACAAGGCGAACTAGCATAATGGTGATCAGTGATACTTTCCGTATTATTGTTCTTACTGAAAACGATGTACCAGGCGCTAAATTTGTTCATCCGAATATAGATGAGCATTCCAATATTCAGTTATAGCGATGGTTAGAATGTCGAGGCCTGCCCAAAAACGGAAAAAGAAGCATACTGCTTAAAAGGTGAGTCAAAACAAATACTATACATGTCGGGACCTAGTGTATATATGTTTTCTGGACTACGATCGTTTCTTGAATCGTACATTTTGTATCCTGTATTTACAATACTCTTCTGTATGCAGAGAGTTGTAAATAACAGAAATGTCGATTTTTTTCCTATCAGCAGTATATATTATGTATACATTAATCATACAAACTAGAAGACACTTTGACATGTGTTTGATTTATAACTGTTCATTCTTGTATGGTTTTGTACCGTTTGAAACAATAAGGCACCCCATAACACCCACCGTTACGTTGATATTCAAAATTTACAAGTGCAATTTATTATTATTGTTGTTATTATTGTTGTTATTGTTCCGGTGCTTATGTTATCCTTTCAGTATTGATATTATTATTATTATCACAAATAATCCCTGTAATTTTGTCATAATTGAATGGATATATAAGTAATAATAGTTACTGTTATCTGGTGGTTTTCTTTTTGCTATTTGTCACGGACGGGTACGCCCCCACTTTGTTGGGGGTGGGTTGTTTGGAATTACAAGGTGTCCGCTTTATTGGGTTATCGTTATCTAGAGGGTGATCGCCTTCGGTGTTATTGCCCGGATCATGGGCGCCCGCAGCATAGGTCAAGGGGGGTCACGGGACCCCCTGGAAATTACTAATATTATATGATAAAAGATACTAAATCAGCACAATTAAAAGTGAACTTAATTTAAATAATTAATGAGGACTTGTGAGAAATAAGTATGTCAGACTGTCAGTTAAATGACTGCAACATACTACAGTTTTGCATTTCCTGTTTACATTAATAGTCGTCTGCGTCTGGTGACTCTGGTGTGCAATCAGTATCAGTTTATACTTTATAGTACCTAATTTAACCCAACAGTAAGTTTGATGCTGCTGATGCAGGCTTTATTTGCGCAGTAAGTCAGATTGTTTATAGAGCAAGTGTTTGTTTTACATTGCGAAATTGAGATATTTAAATTTTAAAAAACTACTAACACTGGGATGGTCCTGGCTTTTAAAAAGTTGTCGCCAAAAAAAATCGCCAACCTCAATATTTTGTCGCCAGTTTTCAAAAACTGTCGCCAGAACAAGTAGTGAGTATTTTTCCAAGTCTATTAACGTAATAGGCAATGAAAACTGAAAAAGATGGGATAGTTATTACTTTACTGACAACAAGCAATACAGCCATAATATTACAAAATAAATCATTGCATGACTGTTTTGCACTTCTTCCATGGTCTTTGCACCCCGCATCACCGTTAGTGCATAGGTATGACTGTTGTCACCTGAAATAAATGCAATATCAAATGTAAAATATCTTCTTTCCTGACATCTACAGTCTCTCATTTTCTTAATAGAAACATCAGGTATTAAGCAAATCTATATTTATGTATATTATTTTCCAAATAATAGTTTTGTAAGGAACTTTAGTTAATGACATTTTAATACTAAAACCCTATGATCGTACTTTTAAGATAAGTGACGTATAATGGGACCGTCGATTTCATGCATTCAGGAATTAAATCCACCACCCCACCCACCCCATGTCTAGTGTCACAAAGTATATCTCCGTCAACCAGGAATTCAGAAATTTATTTTTGCCGCGACTTACATGCTTTGCTTGTAGCGAATTGCTTCTTAAATCCCAAGAATGATCACTGAATGCTGTAGATTTTTTCTGGACTAGGATCTCCATTCCCACCAATGAAACTTACACGAGTCAACACCGGGCATTAATGTACCGTATGTATAAGCATTAATTACCATCATTAAATTAAAAGAAGGAATGAAGAAACGTATCACAGAGCATATGTCCCCCCCCCCCAACACTAATTCGGAATAAATGTTATTTAGTAAGCAGTTTATATTCATCTATGGGTAAACAATAAGAAAATAAGGTGGAATATAAAATGTGGGAAATAGTTATCACATGTATCGTAGCTTGAGACTACATTTGAACTGTTAACATAAATTCACACCCATTTTAGGCACTGTTATAAAAAAAGGGCATTGTTGTGAAGTTGCGAACGTAAAAACTACAACCAAACAGCCGTGATAATTAGGGTGAGGATTTAGGCTTAGGCTTAGGGTTAGGGAAGTTATGGTTAGGGTTGGGGTTTGGGTTTAGGTTATGGTTCCTGGGTTAGGAATGAATAATTATGAATATGAAAATTCATTATCACGGCATTCACAGGTGAAAGGTTGTGAAATTTACGTTTCCAACATTAATATGCGCTTTATAATATAAATATGTGCTCGACGTAGTTTTGAGTCATATGGATAACAAGGATAAGAGCAAACTGCAGCAAACGCTAAGTGCCCTATGGGCAATGAAGCCTGCTAAGTCACAAAAGAAGTCATCTGATGATGGTGAATGCAAGAAATGTTGCAACCCAACAACTGTGTCGACGTCGACGACACTGACAACAGATGCCGTAAAAGCTGAAGGACGAAATCCTACTACTAGTAGTGACATTACCATTTCACACTCACAGGAACTCGAAGCTGCTGCCAGTACTGCTGAAAGCAGTCATTCATTCATATCGGCATCACTAGCATCTGACAGTGAAATATCAACACAGACTGACTTTGGCAGTGGTATTGATGTCTCGGAGTTTGATGTGGTTCGATATGTCCAGTCAGCGACTCAACTTTCTGATGATTTAAAGCATCGCTTGCTCACAAACCCGTACCGACCAACAGTTAGTTACAATTTCAGCGAGGACAGACCTGGCAAAAAACGTTGTTTTCGGTATGCCTGGCTTGAACAGTTTTCCCCGTGGCTTTCCTATTCACGTCATCTTAAGGGCCCAGTCCGTGTATTTTGTATCGTTTTTCCACAGCCCCTTCATCGTGGGCACCAGGGTGCATTCATTACATCACCATTCACAAGATACAATGATTTTCCGTAAGGTGTTCGAGAGCATTTGGGGAGTATGTGGCACAGAGGTGCGCAGCAGGATGCGACAGCATTCTTAACCGTCATGCGAAATCCAGACCGACATATCTTAAGTCAAATAGACAAATCTATTCACAATAAGATTGTAGAGAATCGAAAGAAGCTTTTGCCGATCTTATCAACCATAATCTTTTGTGGCACACATGACATCGCGCTTCGAGGCAAGTGTAGTGGCAGTGGAAATGTCCAGGATCTGTTTCAATTTAGAGTGGAGGCTGGTGACAAAGAATTGGAAATGCATCTACAGACGTCCACTGGCAATGCACGCTATACATCTCACAGGATCCAGAACAGGCTGATAGAGATATGCCAGGAGGTGATACGGACACAAATTGTTGCATCAGCAAACAAGTCTACAGGTTTCTCAATATTAGCCGACGAAACGGCTGAAATATCAGGAAAAGAACAACAATTGTTGGCGGTACGCTTCGTAGAAAATTCCGGTAATAAATTTAAAATCCGTGAAGAATTTCTTGGATTCCATCCACTGGAACAAATGACGGCTTCTGCAATTGCAGATACGATTTTGAATCACTGCGATAAATGCGGCCTGGACATGACGAAATTACTCGGACAAGGATATGACGGCTGTTCGGCGATGGCAGGTAAGGAAGGCGGGGTTCATGCTAAAATACGCAACATTTTTCCCAAAGCAGCTTTTGTTCTATGCTGCGCGCATCGACTCAATCTATTGGTTAATGATCTAAATTCAGTTGTGCAAGTGCGCAATGCAATCGGTACAATCAAAGCTATCATCAAGTGTTTTCGAGAACGCACAAAGCGGAGGTCATTAATACCTAATGTCCCATTGTTCTGTGAAACTCGATGGTCCGCGAAATATAAAAGCATTATCATTTTCGGCGAGAATTTCGAGGAGATATGCAATCAATTACACAATCTGGCAACAAATGCCAGTTGTAAAACGTGACAGGATGCCCACCAACTACTGTGTTCTTGTACTTCACCAACTTTTGTTGTATGTCTTGTGATTATCTCTACATACTCGGAGATACTGGAACACGTTACTCAGTCATTGCAAGCAATACAGCTGAATTTGATAAGTGTCCAGAAACAAATTTTTAAATTAACGGACATTCTCCGTGGGCATCGTCAGAGTGCAAAATTCATTTCAAGCAAGTTATATATCTGAAAGTCGTCGCTCTTGCACAGTCAATAAACATTGAAATGAAGGTCCCTCGTCTATGCGGGCGGCAAGTACATCGCAGCAATCCTTGGAGCTCAAATGGCAAGAGTGAAGAGCCTGAACCTGAAGACTACTTCAGACAAACAATATTTGTGCCGTACTTGGATTCCATCATATCATCTCTGACGAACCGTTTCTCTGAAGACAACAGCCCCCAGTTCCAGCTATTCAAACTTCAGCCTGCAATCATGACATGTCTTGATCGTGCCGAGTTCAAGAAGAGCGTGGCTATCATCAATCGTTCGTACACTATTGATAACTTCGAGCTTGAGGCGATGAATTGGTTTGATTTTTGGTACACGCAACAACAATCACAAGAAATCAAGGATGACTTGCAGCTTATCGACTTGTTGTCAAGCACAGATTTTTTCCCAGCTGTTCGTCATGCTGTCCTTATTGCACTGACTTTACCAACAACAACATGCACTGTCGAGCGTTCGTTCAGTGCCCTGAGACGAGTAAAAACTTGGCTTCGCTCGACCATGGCTGACGAACGTGTTTCGGGATTGTGTTTGCTGAGCGTTCATCGCCTAAGTGTAAACAGCAACAAGACTGAATTTATGCAGAAAGTAATCGACACCTTTGGAAAAGATGCACGCCGATTGCAGTTCCTTTTCAGAGATTGATATTGAAGAATATTAGAACTATGAGTCTGTTAGTGGTATAGTTTATACTATGAATATATACATGAACATGAATATATACCATAACTCATAGGCGGACACTTCTGAATGATTGTTTCGTGTTATTGCAAAAGTCTAATAGTAATAAGTAATATTAAGACAATGTAATTATGTGAGTTCTTTAGTTTTTAATGACATATTAATATATTATGCAACGATGTCTCCCGGCCGTGACTGACCCCCTCCCCCCCCCCTGCAAAATATCCTGCGGGCGCCCATAGCCCGGATCGAGTAAATATTAATATAAAGTGTGAAACTTATAGGTGGAATAGAGATCTGAGCAGATATATAAAACAGAATGACACGAGCCCCCGTACATGAAAAAAATAACAATTTAATCAATTACATAAACAATTGTGATAATACATTACATTAGGAAGATACACTTCTTTTTGAAATAAATCGTTCACCGAATTTCAAACACAAATATACTTATATAAATAGCCGATCTGTTAGAATTGGTTCATCATAGAATCGAGTGAACAATCGAAGTCATTACCTTGTACAACTTCATAACCTGCTTATTTCCGGTTCATTCCAACTTCACCGTAGCTGTCCTCTTGGTCCTTTTCGCTTTTCTTTTCTCTTCTCCAAACTCTCTATTGTCTCGCCTCTTTCGGCCCTCGAACTTTGTGTGGGTAGGTGGATACGTAAGTACGTAATATGTAGTTACTTGGATAAGTAGGTACGTGGATACGTTCCGTGAATACGTTCCGTGAAGCTATTTTCCCTTGTGCTTTCAAGCTTTGCTCGCTTCTACCCCAGAATTGTGTCCGTCGTCTTTCCAGACATCCGTCCCCTTGGATAATGTTTTACAAGAGAATTTCTTCTAAATTCACCCTCGGAGTCTCCTACCTTTGTTTTCTTTTGCGGAAAAACGTAGACTGCCTAACCTTTTGCGATGGAACATATTAAAACCAAGAAATTCGTGTGGGAACCACGCCCCTTATTTAGCTTAACTAATCCGGATTAAGTATATCTCCCGCCTTTTATAATTAGGCGCCAAAATTGTAGTCTGGTTGACCTCTAAATTTCCAAATAACTGATTCTGGAAAATTTCAGATCTGACAATTCCGATACAAGATCGAAGTGAACCCAATCCTTCCAGTCTGTCTGACGGTTTAATAAACGAACGCTTAATTAAGAATCACTCCTCTCATGACACAGACATTACAAATCCGTGCTTTATGGTGATTTAACACGAGCCGGTCCCCATAAATCTAACTTATCGTTCATTTGCCCAAATCAATATGCTCTTCATAGATCGACAGAAATTTGCACCCTTACATAGGCCCCCCCCCCCCAAGAGTAAAATCAGGGATTTTTACTCTCCAAATTTTTGGAGATCTAATCTGATTCACTTACACGTCCTCAGGTGAACCCTTCACCTCAGACGACCCTAGTCTACTTAAGCAGTGAGCCCCTACATTCTTGCTGCCCTTAATATACCGTACCTGGACTTGGTACTGCTGTAGAAATGACCATCTCATTAATCGTCCATTGGTCAACTTAGTTTGAGCTAAATAGGCGAGTGGTTAGTGGTCAGTTTCTAAAATAAATTTTCGTCCATACAGGTAACGTTGGAATTTAGATATCCCAAAGATAATTGCCAAGCATTCTTTCTCAGAGACTGAATAATTGCGTTTTGCAGTTGACAATATCCTGCTACTGTATGCAACTGGGAATAAGTTTCCGTCATGCTCTTGTAATAGCACTGCCCCTAAACCTTTGTCACAAGCGTCAGTACGTAAGACAAATCTCGTGTCACATCAGGCAATTTCACTACTGCGTCTGACGTCAGTCTGTCCTTCAACGTCTGAAATGCTCGTTCACATGCGTCTGTCCATATAACTTTCGTCGGAGCTTTCTTCCGAGTCGAGTCAGTCAATGTGCTAGCAATAGCGCTGAAGTTAGCAACTTAGCGACGATGATACCCTGCCAGCCCCAAGAAAGATCGAACTTCCGTCTTAATGGTCGATCGTACTGCGTTCCTAAGTTAGTCGATCTTTGAACTATCTTGGGTTAACGTTTGTTCGCTGAGGGTATGACCTAGGTAGGTTAGCTTTCTAAACCCTACGTGGCACTTAGATGGTCGTGCGGTCAGTCCCGTTTGTCGAAGTCAATCTAAAACGTCTTTCAGCAAAATGATATGATCGTCCCAAGTAGCCGTCACTAAGAGTAAATCGTCCATGAAGTTTGAAACTCCAGTCCCCCTTAACGGTTCAAGTAATTTTCGCATAATACGCGTGAAGACACTCGGCGCATTCTGGACCCCGAATGGCATGACTGCCCACTGGTAGGTCCCATCTGGAGTTGCGAAGGCAAGTTTTGCTCTGTCTTCATTCCGAACTGGAATTTGCCAGTATCGCTTAGACAGATCGATTTCCAAAAAATACTTCGCGTTGTTCAACCCGGTAAATATGGACTCCGGATCATGTAACAGTTCTACCTGGAATTCCGTGATCCTGTTTAACTTCCTGTAATCAGCGCAAAATCTGTGTGTACTCCGTTCTCGTCGGGTTCTTCAGTCACCACCGTAGCAACCACGAACTCTGTGGGTGTCTCCCTTTCAGGGTAACGTTTCAGTAGATTGATTTGGTACAGCTTCTCCTTGTCTCCTATCCGGATCCGGTAGTTCTGCCCACCCTTTTCCTCCGTTACCACAAATGGTCCCCTCCATGAGACTTGAAGTTTGTTGTGCTGCAACGGCAGCAGCAACAACACCTTGTCACCCACCTCGAAGTGACGTTCCTTAGTTCTTTTATTGTAATATTTGGCTTGACGACCCCTTGCGTCGCAGAGATTCTCCTGAGCCAATTTAGAAACCTCTCCAGCTTGTTGCGGAGATCATCAACATATTGGTATGCTGTTCGCACTTCCTCGGATGCTTGCTCATCCGTCCATATCTGTTTTAATATAGCCATGGGTCCCCTAACTGTCCTCCCAAACTAGCCTGTGGCACTTCTCGATACGCAAAAAGTATCGCGGGAAGGTATCGATCCCAATCCCTGGGTCGACCTTCACAGACCTTCTTCACAGCCTGTTTCAATGTTCCATTGAAACTCTCTACCAAACCATTGCACTGCGGGTGATACGGGGTAGTAGTCAGGTGTCTAATGGACAGTAATATATTTACCTCTTCCATCACCTGGCTCACAAACTGCGTCCCCTGTTCAGTTAGTATCTCCTCAGGGGCACCAACTCTCGACCAAACTCCTAACAAGGCCTCAGCCACCGTGACTGAGTCAATGGTTTTCAAGGCCACGGCCTCCGGGTACCGGGTGGTGTAATCTACTATCGTTAGTATATAACAATTACCGCTTTCTGCTGCCGGCTTTATTGGACCTACTAGGTCCATCGCCACCCTCGAGAAAGGTTCGTCAGTCAGTGGGGTGGTTCCTAGTAGCACTGGGCGATGGGAGTTCTTAGGTTCCACCCGCTGACACTTGTCACACACGACAAACAAAACCTCCGAACATCCCCGTACACACCTGGCCAATAAAATTTCCTCACTATACTATCTCTGGTCTTCGCCACCCCCATGTGGCTTCCAAGTAGACCCTCATGTGCCAGCCTAAACACTTTCGCTCGCTTCGCTATGGGCACAACAACTTGTTTAAACGTATCGGTCCCTTTCCTGGTGTACCGGTACAAAATACTGCGTTTCGTCGCGAACTTCACCTCGCCGTCAGGCAATTTCCGTATGGACCCATCTTTTGCATACCTGCGTACCTTGTTGAGAGACAAATCTTCCTCTTGAAGTTTCCTCAACTCGCCAGGTTGCAAATTGTCTATGGGCGAAGTCGTGGGTCTTAGCGGCTTTGACCTTGAACTTTCGTTTCATAGCCCTCGTCTCAACGGACCCCACGTGTACAGGTGTACACGTCATAGGGTTAGGCTGTGGCAACACATACCTACACCCTAATATTACGTCAGGAAACAGTTCCGACAAACACGCTGCTTGAATTCGTCCCTTTACATACAGCGAATCAAGATCAATGTTAACGGCCGGGAACGAATCTTTCGTCTGGTTAGAAAACTGGACTTCAACCGTCTCGCCTGTGTAAGCTCCTGGCTTGACATATCTACTATCTACCAAGGCCGGATAACTACAGTCGGTATCAAACAGTACGGTTGCCCTCTCACCATTAACCGTAGCTACCGCTGTGTTAGTCAACTCCACTGTTTTCTGTTCCTTAACGGTATTCGTAGTTAGCGAATTAATCGTTGTCGGACGATACTTCCTATAATCCTTAACGACATGGCCTGGTCTGTTGCAGCCGTAACACACCGGCTCACCTCTCCACCCCGTGGTATCCTTCTCTGCCCCCTGAGTCTTCCCCGACCCACGGAAATGTTCTCGGCTGAGATTTCCAGCCCCTGACCTCCCACCATTCTGACCATTTCGTCTCCGGGGTACCACCTCAGTGATCTTTCTATGCTCATCGATGCCAGGTCGGTCCCTGCCACCCCAGGTGGTTGGACGCGAGTGTGCGCTCTCATAGCGTTCGGCCATCACGCTTATATCATCCAAGGTTGAGAATTCACGCTCCGCTAAGAACACTATTAAGTCCTTTCTGTAGGTACTTAAGACGTGCTTCTTCAAAATTTCCTCGCGTATGCCTTCATACGTTAGCGCGGTACCAGCCATTTTCATCCATTTATCAAACATTACGCGTACGTGGTTATGGAATTACGCGTGCGTTTCGGTAGCTCTTTTCGACGACCCTCTAAAGAGTTTCCGAAACGTTTCCGCCGACAGCTCATAGTGCCGTAGTAGCGCTTTCTTCAAAGCGTCGTAGTCGTCTACCTCGTTCGGCGTCATATTATGGTAGACGTCTTTCGCGGCTCCCTGTAAGAATGCCGAAACATTGATAGCCCACTGGTCTTTGGGTAGCTGATGAACCAGTGCCAACGTTTCGAACTGCGTCAAAACGTTGTCCTTGTCGTTGAACATGGGCATGGTGATCTGTATTGGTCGTCTGTCTTCAGATCGCCTACTTGTGGGTCCTGTTCGTTCGTTCAGGTCTTCACCCCTTCTGGACTCTGCTTCGATCCTCAGCCTCTCCATGGCTAATATATGTTCGCGTTCTCTAGCTTTTTTTTCGTCCTGCAATCTGGCTAGTTCGAGCTCTTTCTCTCGTTCCGCGACTAGTTGCTCCTTGTGTTCTCTGAGACTCCGTTCAACAAATTCAGCTAACTGGGCCCCTTCGTAACCCAATTCATCCTTGTCAATAGACTTGAATTCTCTAACTAATTGTCTGTCTGTCGCCATCCTGGCCTACTTGTACGGTGACACAAGAATTAAGTTCTTTAGCTACACTCAAGTTTTACTGCCCTACTCGAAAATAGCCCCACACGTATTTATCCTACTTCTAGTTTGGCCCTACTCAATTAAACCAGACTATTCCTTGTACCAACAATCAATAAACGGGCAGTATATCGCTGGAATGTCTCCCCACAAATCAGCGTAACGCTTGCACACTAACAAGGCGTAATTTACTACTGCGGGGTTGGCCTAAATATCCCTTCTCCCAAGAGAATACAAAGGTAATTCTTCACTTTCCCTTCACAAATTTAGAATACGACCCAAACAGCAAGGAACCTGCTTCAATCTCTTACAATATTTTCATCACAATATAAAAAGACATGGCAAGAAAATTGCATGCACAGAATATATAAAAAAAATAAGCAGACAATGATTCGATTCACTCTGATCGCTATTTCTTGAAAAGTACTATTGAAATTATCAATGTTTAGATACTTATTCTGTTCTATATTTGCTCAGACTCTTTACTCGAAAAAAATGTTCTGATTCCTAGACGAGACCCCACTTTGTCACGGACGGGTACGCGCCCCACTTTGTTGGGGGTGGGTTGTGTGGAATTGATTAACGGATTGTACCTTCTTACATGGTGTCCGCTTTATTGGGTTGTCGTTATCTAGAGGGTGATCGCCTTCGGTGTTGCCCGGATCGAGTAAATATTAATATAATAATATATATTCATAGATCGACAAAAATTTGCACACTTACACTATTGTTATTCTTCTACTCATTATAATAATAATAATAATAATAATAATAATAATAATAATAATAATAATAATAATAATTATTATTATTATTATTGTTGTTGTTGTTGTTGTTGTTGTTGTTGACAGAGTCCAAGACTGTATCAAGGCAGGGTAAGACAGGGATATCACAATTGATGTGGACAGCGGTAAGTGGTATGAGAAAAAGGTACAAGAAACTAAAACGATATCACAGAAGGATAATGATCTAAAGAAATCAGTACCATTTATGCCTCTCATTGGATGGGATACTTTTCCATCAACTAATATTCCAGAACATTTTAACAAAAGACACATTCATCATCATACTGCAGAATCTGTACAGTTCATAACCCCAGACCCATCAGTGAAACACACTCGGGAATTTCTTGACAATCTCGATAGAGCAACAAGTTGACAAGCTGATCAGCAGACGATAAATTAGGCGTGGGACAACTTGCAGCAAAATTAGAGACTTGGATTAAGATGCAGTACTGTTCTAAGGTAAACATTTTTATCTTTCAAATAATTTATTTGTTTGGATGATCCAATCTGTGAAGACCGGCGGCGGCCTCGAAGAAAGGAGGAAAGAGAGAAAAAAGGAGATATACATTTTATCAATGTAAGGAAAAGACACTAGCCTTCAGAGTGTGCCAAGAGAAAGAAAACAATCCAAGTATTCATAAGCGGAAACAGACGAATAACCCATTTTAGTAAAAGAAAGTCAATAAGCAGAGACAAACAGAAGAAACAATAAAAGAGAAAGAAGCCATGTCAGTAAAGATATTCAAAATAGAAAATAGCACAGCGGTGGACTTTTGTGTTGTTTCATAAAGTTAATTGTGATTCTCATTTTACAAGAATATATGAAGGAAAACGAAAATCCATCTTTGTCATGATTTTTATCTTTTAGTATGGGGCTGTCCATTTAGTACGTACGCATGGAGGGGGAGGGGGTTAACCCAAATGCATACGCTTACGTATGGGGGGGGGTCTACTGATAATGTACGTACGCATAGGAAACGGGTGGGGTGGGGTGGTGAAACCTCGATAATAATTTGTCAGCGTTTGAATTTTAGCGGACACTAGACAAACTTTTTAAAGTGACGCAGCTTATTTCTTCGGTGCAGACAGACACTCAACGTCGGTGGACTATCTGTTTTATTAAACACGTTAATATTACTAATCCTTGATCGTTTCTGCATGGATTAATATAAGCCATTCTATAGAATTGGGGGGGTGTGCGTCAAGCGTACGTACACAGGTGGGGGTGGGGTGGGGTGTTAAAAAGTACGCATGTGTACAGGAAGGGGGGAGGGGTCAAGCTTTGCCAGATTTTTGCGTGCGTACTAAATGGATGGCCCCTAAGGAAAAGATATTCAAACACCTTTACCGAAGCAAAATGGTATATTGGATAGTGAATGTGAGGTGTTGGTAGATAAAATTTGGTTGTTTGAGAGTAGATGACTGTGTTGGTCACTTCACCTTTCATTTAATTAGTGTGTGGTATTGGTCACTGCAAACAGCAGAAATGTTTCAATTTCGTATACATGTCTTTCACAATTTATTAAAATTTTGATACTATTTTCACAATTTGTAAACAAGATTGCAAATTTAAATTTGGCGGTACATTGTTCAGTATTCATGAAATTGCGTATACCTTGTTTATTATTTATTATGAGAAAACTGTAAATTTGTAAATATATCACTTTGAAATTTTTTTGACAATTTGTATCATTTATTTTTACAAACTTTAAATTTTGTTTTAGTTCGGTAATTGTAATATTTAATTTAGCCTCGACTATATTTTATTTTTTCCGGATTTTTTCCCCAGATTATTTTTACTCTCCGCTATGTCCGGTGCAATTTGGGAATTTAATAATGCTCTTAGTCTTCACCAATTTTGAAAAAGAAATAAGATAATTATCAGCCTTCAATAAAGTCCACTACAATTTCGGAACTTTTGTGCAAATTTTAGTCTCGGCGATCTGAATATAATTTGGAGTTTCTTCAGCCTCCGCTCTAGTCCAGAACTTTTGGTAATTTTAGTACTGCTTTTAGATGTGGCCAATTTTTAAAAAAGTAGGATAATTTTAAGTTGCTGTTGAAGTCCGCTATAGGTTCGGAGTTTCATTGCTGCTTTTAGTTCTGGCCAATTTAAAAAAAATATATTCCGGATAATTTTCAGTCTCCATTAAAATCCCGTACAATTTCTGAATTTTAGTTCTACTTTTAGTCTCAGTGTAACGAATTTTCTCACTCTCCGATAGTAGCCGGGACATTTTCGTAATTTTAGTACTATTTTTAGTCTTAGCCAATTTAATATAATGTTCTGGGCTACTTTCATTCTCTGTTAAATTCTAGGACAACTTCATAATATTATCATTACTTTAGTCACCTCCATTTTATTGTCATTATGAGTTGGTTTCCTTGGTTATAGCTATTCATAGCATCATAACAATGATGCAAATTTACTAACACCGCCAACATAATTTAAGATATAGATCTAGAGGATAGTTTCTTTTCCTACATTAATACCGGATATATTTCATCGTGCGGCACAAGAAAAAGAAAAAGAAAAAAAATAAATAAATAAATAAGAAAACGTGATATTTTAAGGAGTGACCAAGCCACGATTTGAAATATATAGCTTTTAATGCCCCAACCATCTTCACTAGCCTAGGTTCCAATAGCCCTATCTGCACCTTCGCATATCGAGTAGATATTTCTGTGCGTCAGGTCTGTGAATTTCATTGGATGCGGCGTCAAGCCATCGCATCCAATCAAAATTAACTTGTTAAAATTTGAACTGTTCCTACGTAATCGAGACAAGGGAAGCACACATCTTGAATGGACTGATAAATAAGCACTTTTCCAGTGCCGGTCCGTTTTGCACAAATACCTTTCATTTAACCTGTAATGGCTTCCCTCTGGTACATAGTCATACTTTCGATGTTAAACGTACAAAGTATCCATTTTGGGTCAATTACCATCACCGTTTTCGGCCGATGTACAATGCACCACGCTGTTGGTTAGTTGGAATTACATACTAAGGGAGGCAGTACATGAAATCCAATAGATGTCGCTAGGACAAAGCACCGAGATAGCTGTTCGATCCGCCAAGGTGTAGATAGGGTTATCGAAACCTGGCTAGCTAAGATGTACCACAACATGAAATATAACCGGTATTTACGCAGTAAAATAACATTTTCTTTTTATTTTACACCGAATTTGCCCCGGAATCGAAGTTTAGAAGATTAAACTAACTCTTTGGCACAACACCCACACCTCCACCCCCTTTATGTAAATTCACATCACTTTCAATGGCTGATAATATAAATATAGACTTAACAGAGCGGTAGGATTGTGTTGATCTAATCTGTCGCAGTGAATTACATTTTCGATAGTTCGTAAACTATTTGTCCCTCTCTGAAGGCTAGCAAGTACGATTCAGCAATACATGACAGCGGGTTTACCGCTGCTGTCAAGGAAGTAAGAGGAAACAACTTCAGAGAGACGTGAACGGCGTCTGGTCATATTTCTCCATCAAAATTAATGTCCATATCTGAAAGGTGAGGGAGTTTCTATTTGTTCTTGCTGACAATGTACTCGTTTGTAAGCACACACAATGAAGCGTGCTGTAGCATGATGGGAAATCTTTTATTTTCACATGTCAAAATATAGGAATGAAAAAATATGAAAATTGTTTCGCCAATAAGTTCTGTATTTCATACGTAAGTCTCAAAGTTCTTTACTTAAAGATGTCGGATACAAGAATATAGTCATTAAACAACATGTACCTAGTACACACTGTATGCTGGACAGCCACTTCCAACAATGCAACAATGTGACCCTATTTTGTGGTCAACCACTTGTAACAATAGTACCGCTTGACCCCATAATGTCATTCCCATGTTAAACCTATGAGCGTTTATCTAATTACGATATGATCCTCAAGTGCTCCCGGCCCATGTTACCCTATGGGAGTTTATACCGACCCATATGACCCCCTCAATGTTCCATACAACTACTCACAGCTAGGTACCCTACAAAGTGAACAGTAACACGTATCAGAACACCATGTCATAAAGGGCGTTTATGACTGCAACTGATATCGTCTGCGAAAACACTCATTTTAAATCAAACACTAGCATAAAGCAATAAATACGACTGGCTCATCAATAAAAAAAGAGGAAAAGTTAATTAAATTTTACACAGAAAATAAAATGAATTTTCAACTTTTCTGTATAAAAAGTTTTTAACTATGTATATATATCTGGAACACTAGTCCACCCTATCTATAGCATTCGCACACCATTCCGTTTGTTGTACCCCTCCCCCTTACTATTTTAAAAACAAAAAGAAACAATATAAAAACAAATGCTCAAACCTTAGTCATTTCATTCATCAGTTTAGAATTTTTAACCTGATTGTTGCGATAGAGTCCTTTACACTGTTAACTTATTGGCGTTTCAAACCAAACGGGTAGCTCTTGATGTATGCAAGCAGGCAGATTGCTAACTTTCATTTTATAGTTTCTAGAGCAGTCCATTTCAGTTAAAACTGTGTCGTCTGCGTCCAATATTTGCAATGTCTTGTTTAAATATTTCTTTAAAAAAAACCGGAATAAATAAATATGCGGGACACTCGTATGCATGTGTTAATTCCAACATCTACGGAATTACTGAGATTGCGAAGACGGGGATCAACATCACATCTGTTGCTTGAAAACATAGACTCCCCCATGCAGTTATGGCGACCATTCTACTAAAACAATCCTGTTTAATTCGAAGCGCCAACAAGCTGATAGTGTTTGGGACCCCTTGGCGACAATCAGGTTAGAAATTATAAACTGGAGAATGAAATGACTAAATTTTGTGTATTTTTATATCCTTGATGCAATTTTTTATTTTTTTTTTAAATCGGATGGAGGGTACAAACGAACGGGATGTGGGGGATATATGTGAGCGAATACTACAGACCGGTCGTCGCATAATGAACTGGTAGATTTCGTCGCTGTAAGGTGCGTGTTACGCACAAACAGAAGTCACGGTAAACACGTACACAGGTAAGAAAGTACTTGAATGCTAATGCTAGATCCAAAGGAACCTAGAATCATTCAGAAGTCTGGCGAGTTCTTCATTATGAGGAGTATAAAATCCGCGTAATAACTCCCTGGTTTTGGGATACATGTCACCTATCATCTGCAGGTCAGATGGTCTCTGGTTTAAATTCGGCCTGGAGACTAATAGATTTTCTTCTGCAATCGTCAACTGCCCTGCAAAATAATGGAAAGAAATATATAAATATTTGCTTCTGTATATATAAATACCTACTAGTCTATCTATCTTTCTAATTGGTTTCATTAGAGATTTATGCATTATGAGACACTGAAGCGACCATGCCAAGCTAAAGGTGACGATTGTTTGAGGTTATCCATCAATCAAGACAGTTTGAAGTCTCCCGTCTGGATCGAATTTAGCACACTGGCAGAATTAAAACCTTCCAAATTATCGATAAAATTGAAATGTTCCAAAATCCAATGACGAGTTTAACATGACCGACGTAAAAGCAACTCATCATGTGCAGCATGTTTACAATCTTAAGAAAAGCCCACTGAAGAAATGTCCAAAGAAAAAAATCTACTACCAGAAAGAGAGGTACTGCCCAGGGGACTCGCAGTTTCTCAGGAAAGCCTCGCCGCACAGTGACGGTTTCTCCTGTCACTTCTACTTCTTCGTTCATGATGAGGTCTGCTAAACCTGATTTAATGCCACTGTTTCCTAATTTGAAGAAAACATGAAAACCCATTTTTAAAGGAACTTTTCATTCTCAGTCGTCGGTGTCTTCTTCTACTGCTTTAGCGACTGCTGAGACAATTAAAATGGTGGCGTCTCCTAATACAAACGATTGGGACAGAACATGTGTGTTGCAAAGTTAAAAACTGTCACGATTTAGTCAGTTGAAAACACCTCAACGTCGAATGGTGTCTATACTGAAGTTGATACAACATGCCGACAATCAGCGGAGAACAATACCAGTATGAAAAATGAAGTGTGAGACAAGATTCACGTCAGTGTTCTTGCTCCGGAAACAAAGATCTCATGAAGTTATGCACGCCATCCTCGGTCCAGGAAACAAACGTCCACAAAAGGGAGAAAAGGAATACCATCCTCGTTGAAATAAACACTGGAATATTTTTTTCAGTGCTCACCAAATCGAATGATCCAATGCGAAAACAAATCAATTAAAGCACCCAAAGAAAACATCGATACTGTGATCGAATGTTGTTTGAGGGTTTTGAAAGGAACTGTGCCTTTTTTCAAGATTCAGAAACATCTATTAGGAAACATCTTCACGTCCTTCGCCAAATGGTTAAAAAGAAAGTGCCCATCAGTCAAAAGGAAAAAAACATATCTGGTTCAACGAGGTGGATTTTTACCCATGTTGATCGAACCCTTGCTAAAAGTCGCTGATCCTTTCTTATGATCCATTGATGGACCTCGTTTAGGAGGAGTTATGACATGAGGAAGAAAAAGGAAGATACAAAGGAGACATGTTTCTAGAAGGACATCACACTTGTGCCTTTGAATATTATGGAAAGCCTAAAATTAACTTTATTTCCATACAAACGATCGACGGAACTCCATCTTTGGTACGAACAGCGGATACCTCATTTACGTTCTAATCCTAATCACTGAAAAATCACACTTACAACAACAATCATTGATGGATTGAACCGATTTCTCAGAATTATTTTCCTGTGAATTGTAAAAAGAACATATGTATTATATAGACCAAGGAATCGCAAGACAATGAGGACATAGTTTATAGCATATGCTAAAACCATCGTGGTACAAATATTAAAACAAATTGTGACTCTAGGATTGTATGCTTTAAAAGATGCAGCTTTGACTCAGGTAATGAGTTTCTACAAAACGTACTCATCGACAAACAATGTCCTAAAGAAGCCTTCATCAAAGCTAAACAAATGTGTTGTTGAAAGCTGGAAATATATGTTGGGTCGCAGAGACAACCCTTTAAATTCACTTAACACTTTTGGCGAAGGCAATACTTCTTCCTCTACGACACATCAAGGAAGGCCAAAAAGAGACGTTGTAACCAATTCGGAAGAATAAGAAATGAAGAACAGGAATGGTCAGAGAATTGGATGTGTTTATTACTAACTGAGAAAAGGAATAAATGACTCACGTCAGAACTCAATGTTTGCAATGGCACTGACGATGATAGCGATGCAAGAATCCCAATGGGTATAATTTCGTCCTGTGTTGTCATCAAACGACAAATCAAAGATTACATCGATCTGAATAATTGATGCATGTACCGGAAAGCCGAAGTTCTCGAAACTGACAATAGCAATCAAGCCGTCAACAACATGATGCATTTGTTGTTCAGCGAAGTGGATTTATAATTGAATAACAAATTCGTGAGCAGAAACATGGGTACTTACACCGAGCAAGCTTACCTGGAGAATCTCTTGACGTACTGAAAAGTAGCCAAGAGCACACATCTGGTTCCTTCAGTGGTATGGAAACCTGGCACTTTGGACAAGTCGAACGATACAGAGTTGTTAGCAGATGTCGAACCTCAATATGTTGGATTTACCGACCGCCCAAAAGAAAATAAAAAAGGATACAGTTTAGACACGAGGGATTGTGTACATTTTGATATGTGGTTGCAAGACAAATATTTGTTGAACTGAGTGGATATTCGTCTGAGACTGACTAGAATCAGTACCGTGTTGCATTTGATCGCTGACGCTAAAGAGTATAAAAACTAACATGAAAGAAGCCAGGCATGACGTGCGCTGTGTGTAGATCTTACGTGAAGTAGGAAACGACATTAGTCAGACTTTCAGCAGAACGGCAGTCAAACATCTTCCATGGCGAGTTGGAGTGAAAATCTTCACCATTGCCTCTGAATCCGATTCAGTATCGAAGATCATGTTTTAAAGGAATGCTACCAAAACGATTGCTCACTGGCATCGTCAGAAATGCGGCCCTTAACGGAGCCATCGATCAAAATCCTTTTGAGTTACAACACTTCAACATGTCGAAGACAGAAGTCACCCGAGATGGGAAGACGTTTGGTACCAGACGTTTTGAACCAAACTTTGCCCAGAAAAATTCTTTGAGAGCTAACTTAACACTGTTTTAAGCCATAGGACAGATAGGTATCACAACAACCAATTCTGTGTATTTTGTTTATCAACACAGTCTTAGATTTCGCTTACAGCATCTAGAGAGTTGTTCTGATCGTGATCTCCCAGGAAAAGGATGCTAAAATAGAACGATGGTTTTGTGAACGTTATGGCTATCTCTTTTGTCCAGCTTAGAAACGACGTGTGCATCGATGACAAAATGATCGGAAACAAAAGCCGACAAAGCTGAAGAATTGGTAAGAGGGAGATACCATCACAAATGAAATTTGCTAGAGGGGTGACGATTGTGGTAGTAGAGAATATAAAGGAGATGAGGGTAACGGAGCAGTAGAGAAGGGATAGGCAAATGCAGTGCAGAAATGAGAATGAGGGTGCAGAAGAAAACAGATAACAGGGTTCGATGGATTGGATCCCAGATGAGGAGCTGTCGTAGCAGCAGGAGTAGCAACACTAACAGGAACCACATCAGATTCCCCAAACATATGCATATAAAATGGACACCAGTGAGACTACTTTTAGGCTCGTGGTCTTCACCAAAACATCTTTGACGTGGAATGACAAGAATGGGTACAACGATGTGCGTCCTGTGGTGCCCAACCCAGAAGTTGTAGGCTTTTCGGGGTAACACAGATCTCCAGAAGAGAGAGAGATACTTTTTATTGGCCAATTGTGTGAATTTTTGTGTATGTCTATGTCTATGTTTACAATTAAAACTTAAATACCGTGTGATTGTATAGTATGTTTCTGGGTAAGGGTATAGTGTGTCTATAATCAATATTACCTTTAGGAGATAGCATATTTCTATGTGTATGAGGGTGTATTATGTTTATGAATACTCTTCCCCATTGCTTGTATGTGACAGTGTGTGTATATTTCATCCCTCTTCTTTACATCATGCCCCAATCTTGTATGACAGTATGTTTATGTATTTTTAAGTATACTGTGTGTATAAACACTAATATCTTTGCGTTATATATTAGCGGTGTATGTTGGATTGTAATCTAAAAGCGGTTGCTGGATAAGAGAGGTGTGTGTTTAGATAGTATTCAACAAGCGGCAACTAGATAGTACGTGGGTGTGTTGGATTGTACGCTTGATCCTATAAATTGTTTCCATTGTTAATTCGCGTTATGATCCCGTAGTAACATATTAACGTAAACTTATGGTGCAATGTTAATTATTGTATGTCCCTATAAGTTTAGGTCAACCAATTACAGCAATGTTACCATAAAATCCCAATCAAGGTCACCCTCTTCTAACGATGTTACAATGTGCCGTCAATATTAATGTCCCGTATGGCCCTACAGTGTCCCCTGCATGCTGAATTCCCTTAGAACCGCCGAAATTGTGATAATGTATCCCAAATGTTAATCTTAGTGACTGTTTTAACAGGATTTCACCGTACGAAACCATCGTGGCTTCTGCATGTTAATCTGTGGAGTAATGTTAATTCTCTAATGATCTCCAGAAACCTAGTATAACTACTATAATGTCGATATAAGTGTGTAGCTTTAACAACTGTTCATTTATATCGCTACGATGTCTGCAGTGTGGCAGCTTATAGTGATATCTAGCGCTGGAGGATCATGCAGCAGACATGTAGCATCATGTCCCACCCAGTCACATTATCCTGTTACCAAGCCGACCTCTTAACACTAATCTCTTAATTCTAAGCCCCAAGAGGTAGCTGTTAGTACTATTTTTATAAGTCTT
>JAECUM010052079.1:0-20618 GCA_016617855.1 Megalonaias nervosa | reverse complement strand
ATATATATATATATATATATATATATCAGCTCAAATAAGCTGCAACAGCCATGAAAGCAAATTTTAAAATGTTCGCCTTCCATTACTCACTGAGACCGTTTTCATGAACATGCTTAAGCACCACAGTTTAAAAGTATTGTTTTGATAGTTCTATCAGTAAAAGTCTTTACAAATTTCCATATGCATACCTACCTACCTACATACATACACGGATAGACAGACATATAGAAAGAGTGAGATTATGTGAAGCTAATGTTAAGTGTGTACTTGTGCATGAATCGATACTGCAGTTTATGCACGCGACGATTACGTATATTTCGTATTCTTTTTCATGTTTGAGTGATGACTGTGTGTATTATTTTGTCCCATTAATGTCATAGTTGCAAATTTTGATGAACAAATAACGAAGATGCGGTGTATATTCCGAAAATGAAATTCGTCTGGGGATTACGAGCATACATACAGAGAGACATACGCTGTGAAGTTCTTCGCCTCATGTAATATGCTAATCGGACTCAAAATAAAAATTGCCAAGAAACTTAAGTTACTAAATTGTGCTAAGGTTATGTTTAAGCTTTTTGGACATGTGTTTTCTCCAAATGTGGTATTTTTTGTGTTTCCTTTTAAAACGATAATGGCAGTTGTAGAGATCACAACAAATAATATATTTTGAAATATAGCAATAAAATAAATAAAATAGCGTTGATTCATTAAAGCATGCCCTTCAAATATTGTTGATACTAAAATTATATACATATTAACCCTAAATATTTGTAAACGTGCTATATGGCCTTAAATAATTTTATTTTACTGAATTAGCGTGTCCACCACAAAAACTGCGTTCATATTCAAGCGATGTTTAACAGTTATAAATACTAAATTACAAAATAATCTTGAAACAATTATAATTTTTGTTTTAAAAAGCCCACACAAGATTAAAGTGCCGTGGGAAAGGAAGAAACTAGAATAAAGGACCCTTCAAGTGAAATTGAAAGCCTAATTAGTAATCAAAAGTATTGCAAGTACCTATAATGATTTATTTTTGTTTAAATGTAACCAGAACAATCTATATTGTTAAACTCATGATTTGTTTTCTGCTTAATCATTGGAAGCCAAAATTATTTGAAGTTTTCGTCTTTTATTTGATTCTTATCAGCTTTAACAGCAGGGCCCATGGAGACTGGAGTTTGTAACAATTCTGTCAGATTAGAGAACTTTAGCAAAAATAGATTACACGGAGATCCAAGTCACTATAATGTTTTGGAGAAAACATACCTGTCGCTAAAGAAAATGAATATGCCGAGCTCAAAGATGGGGGTCAAATTCCAATCGAATCGAGTAGGAAAGTTTGAAAATTATATCAGTAACACCTTTAATATTGACACGTGTGAGCAATTACACTTGAACCGATCAAGGATTTAGATTGGAAAAATAGAAAATGAATTCTTGAAATACGGAAGTAGGGGATTTGTCTTAAGCTGCCGGCTGCTGTTTAGTTGCTTAAGCTTATAAAAAAATACTGATGTCAAAAAGGTTATGTTTGAATGATTAATAGGAGGAGGGTTAGCAAGTCTCGTATAACTGTTGAATAAGACTTCATGAAATGTTGGATAAATGCAATTTTCATTGGTGACGGCACCATGACGACCGGTCACATGACGCACATTAATTTCAATACAGACATGTTTGTATGTAAACCAATCAATTACCATGTAATTTTTGTACAAAATATATGGCCCCTACGACCTATTAATTCGTTCTGATGATCTTGTTAATACTACAAGGTACTTCAGTTCCAAGTAGGAGGAGAAAGTCCAACTTCAAAGTATCTCTATCAATAGTGCCGATGACATTTCTGATATTGCGATAGAAACAACCCACCATGAATGGAGTTGCAGCTATCTGACAATTCAGCTTGGAGCAAGTTTATCAACACGCGGATTATGTAAACAAGCCACGAGTGGGCTCTCCTGGCTGGAAAAGTGACGAGTCTCCGCCCATAACAACCTCTTCCTCTAATCCATTAAATGTATAGGGTATATAGAGGGGTCTGGCAATCTGGCGCAAAAACCATTGACAGACTGGCATAAGAAGGACCAACATTTGCGATTGCATTTCTACTTTGTATAACAAGGATTACTGAGCAAACAATGGCTACTGGGGAATTCGACGTTATTTTTGCTGTGACTCTACTCGTTTTCATTCCTTATGGAACATCACAGAACATTTGCAACTTCAGATTGGAAGTTCCAAACGTGGAGGCTTGCAACCTTAGTGGAGGATTGGCTGAAGACTTCCAGGAAAACTTTGTCAAATTAGAAGGAAATCTTCAAGGATTAGTCGCCTTTCAAGACACAAGCCATGATTTTCTACAAACGTATCTTCATGGTCTTAACAGTCAGGATAGACAGACGGAAGAACAACTCCATAAGCTGATGAAGAATCTTCAAGAACTGCAGTCGCTGGTGACCGTTCACGAATCGGTTGAAGAAATAGAAGTTGCGATTCAGGTGCCGAATCTAAATATCATTGACACGGTAAGGAAAGACTTTGCAAGGGCTGTTGCTGATCTCGAAAATAAATTGACCAATCTGAGCAAAGCTCTGGAAGACAACGAAAAGATGAGGGTACAGCTGAACAGAGATTTCGAGCGTCACTTACAAATAAATCACCAAAATATCAACCAAGCTGTTCAAAATATGCAAACTCTGGAATCAGCGATCACAAGCGCTCTAGCGACCGCTTCCGTGGCAACAGTGAACGCTAATGCACCAAACGCATCTATTTTGTCAAATCTGACCGATGAAATTTTCAAATTAAGCGTACGCGTGGAAACTGTTAGGATCCTGACAGATATCAATCTAAAGGATTTGGAAAGGCGTGTGCAAGTTTCGGAAAATGACGTTAGTAATATCGGTTCCGATTTACAAAAGGTAAAGTCTACGCTGCAGACGGTCGATTCTGTCACTCCACTGGTAACTGCTAATGCGTCGATAATCAGAGACGCTGCAACCGTATTTGGAGATAGATTGGGAGCTTTTGTGCAAAACAGTACTGTGGACGTGTTCATGTTGAAAACAAACCTTAACCAAATCCAACAGGATGTGACCGGAATCGGAAATGATCTGCTGAAGTTCACTATTGGCCAAGCTAGCTTTAGATCTGCTCTAACTAACCTAACACATCAGGTACACAGTCTGGATTCGCTGATTGTTTTCTCGTCTGGAATCGAGAAAAACGAGACAGGACAAGTCTTAAGTCTCAAACTAGTTCTGGAATCGGACAAAGCGGCGCTGGCCTACGCGTTCGCCGTGTCCGACAGAATACCTAGAAATTTTCCCGTCAACGGAGGTGGCAGCGATGCAAATACGGAGGGACCGGTTGTACCGATTGTTCACGAAACAGAACCTACAAAAGGGAGTGGTGATGAGCAGCACCGACTGACGGGTTTGGAGGGATGGCTGAGCCTAAAATCGGGCCAAGGAAAGTGAGATAGAACAAAATCAATTGTTCGAAAATGAGAACTTGGATTGGTAGTAATCGTTGCTATAAAAATGACCACAATTCATGATTCTCTGTACCATATGACTTGATCAATCAACAACAAATATAAATAGAACTGTAAAGATTCATGGAGCTTCAACCTGACAAGGAATGTTTTATTTATTATTATCGTAGATCTACAGTACCCGCTGTAAGAGTCAATGGGCTCTACCTAGCTAAGTCATGCAAGATAATTATGGTTTACAAAATTATAGTACTTACGCTTTGCGCTGCCTCTTGAAAATTTCAATTGGAATAGGTTGTAAATTAAATCTTCTTTCAGATAGCATTATATATATATATATATATATATATATATATATATATATATATATATATATATATATATATATATAGTATATATATATATATATATATATATATATATATATATATATATATATATATATTCAAAAGGTTTCGAAATGAGCTCTAGGTCTTTCCAGATAATGGAGAAACGGGTGCCAAATTGCATTTTGTAATTTAATATGATTTTATATATTTTTCATTTCGTCATCGTTACGAAAAGATGTGTAATCCAAACATATATGGTCTGATTTTCCTACGCGTGCCATTTTCATTAATTTAACGAGACAGTGTTAAGTAACTTCGGAAAGAAAAATCATCATACCTTTGATTTCTGTCAAAATTTATGATTGCTATTTTGTAATTTTTGGTTGTGTTTTGCCTATTGGTTTCACTAGAGATATAAACGAAAGAAAATCAGGAAAGGTCCATGAGCTTTGTTCTTTGTCTCATGCTGTTACAATCGCACTCACTGCTTGTACCTATCAATCATTTCCTCGTTATGTTAAAACGTGTATTAAACTAGATTAAAGCCGCTGTATGAATTGACTTGTGCATTTAAGGAGTTGATTTACTCGGTATTAGCCCCTTGCGATTCCTCGACTCGGAGAATTATTAAAATTTTTAAAAACTGCCATATTTGTTTTCAGTCGGAATTATACCGCACGTCAAGTAAAAGTTGATTCATAAGATTTGTCCCGAAAAAATTAAATTATAAAACTGGATGAGCGGTAAAATCAAAATAAAGAATACTTTCACCATCCAAGAAGGACTTTTGGCTTATATATAAAATCACAGTATCGCGATCTTGATATCCTGATCACACCGAGTTGTCAGCATCAGAAAATCCGGATCATTACGAGACGCGAAGCCTCAAGTTATGATCCAGACTTTTGTATTGAAAACGTAACATGATCTATCAATCAAAATCGCATTAATGTGATAATGACATTTTTATTATATAACCTCTCTATATTTTGATAATTATAATTTCATTATGCTTTACCAATTATGAACTTCTAGAATCATGGTTTGGACCTTTAAGATATTTTACATTTAACGAAGTTTTCTTAAATAACGTCTCTCTGAGAACTTTGTTTACTGCTAGTATTGGCATTCCTTCCCTTGGGGCGCTGCTATTGTAACCAGGAAGCCTCCGGAATAAAGTAGCCTCCAGTCTCGTTTGAGAGTATGGTAATACAGAATCAGAAAAGGAAGTGACAGTAAAATTCTCGCTTTTTCTGAGGTAGTAAATTGATAGGCATGTAATAAATAAAATTAATGGCATGGATAATTTATTCTAAAAGTTTTCAGAATAATCTTTCTTGTTACTTACATTAGTTCTTTCTTTCATTGTTTCGTTCTTTCTTCTAGTCGTTTTTTATGTGAATAAACATTATTAAGTTATTATTATGATTTAAGTTATAGTTATTTTCTTCTGTCAGCAGTACGCATTCAATGCTAGCACGATATAATTAAAAAATAAAATACTGTTCTACACAGTTAAATGTAATTTCATATCTTTGTTAACTCTAAATTCTGTAATTAGTGCTTTCATATATGCTGTACTTAATATAAAAACACGATTTAAAGAACGAGCATTTTCATTCTTTTTCTTGACTGGTCTTTAGGTCTTTACGTCTTTACTTTTTCCGTTTCTTATTGATTCCCCAATTTGAACAAAAAAGAAACCAAAAAAGGAAAAACAAAACACACACACACACACACACACACACACACACACACACACACACACACACACACACACACACGAACTGGTGTCGTCCTTTGTGTAAACACACAAACGCAGGGGCTTGTTTGTGTCGGTATGTTATGCCTCTTTGGAGTATTCATCATAAAGGACCCATGTGTATTTTTTTTGTTAACGTCGTAAATCTTACAAATTATATTCCATGAAATTATTCAGCAATTAGTTAGATTGTATCATATAGGATTGCTACATAATAATAAAAACTATATGGGTTTACGTGAAATTAGGAAAGTTGTTTTCATATTCATATAACAAAAACACGATCAAGTCAATTGCATCTGTCCCGATTTTTCCTAATATTAATGTAACGTTATTGTCAGGAAATCGCTTGGCCTCTTCTATACCCCTCTATATATCTATATTTATTTATTTATTTATCTACTTATTTGTCAGTAAGATGGCATAATATTGGTGCAAGAAGTAAATAAATAAAAAAAAATATAAATATTTTATGCAGTCTATAGTTCTTTTCTAAAGGATATGTCTAAGTCGACAGGTGCTAATGACTTATTCAAAGCTATGCATAAGGGGGTCAGCCTTAAACTGAAAAGTGTATTGGCTCTTTTTATCTATGTTCGAGGGCAACCATTAAAAAAAATAAAACACGTAAAATGTCCAATTAAAACTTATGAAAAAATAAATAAAAACAAAATAGGTGGTTTTTAAGTGGAACAATATAAACGCATCATTTAAGACAAAACGTATATATATATATATATATACTATATATATATATATATATATATATATATATATATATATATATATATATATATATATATAATTGTACCTATCCTCATGCATGTTTCTTCTATCCATCTATATCTATCCAGCCGTCTATCTATCTGTTTCTTTATGTCTTATGTTTATCTATCCATTTATCCATCTAATTGAATCAATCTATCATCCTTCTATCCGCTCATACATCACTATCTATCTATCTGTCTATCTATCTATCTATCTATCTATCTATCTTGATTTCTTTCTTTCTTTCTTTCTTTCTTTCTTTCTTTCTTTCTTTCTTTCTTTAACCAAATAGTGCAGTTTGCTTCTACGCCATAGGATCAGGAGAGAAGCATTGCTAAATCTCAACAGCTAACGTTCGTTACGACAATGAACAAGAGTGATGAAGTGGATTCCTTGCTTTTCTCAGAATTACGCGAAAGAAGTTACAATCTGAGGCAACTTAGGAATTGAAAATTTGAAGACTGGAGAAAAATAAATATCCGCCTCGAAATAAAGGAAATAATTCTTTTCATTGTTCATTTTAACATTTTCAGCATCTACGCCACACGTACTAGGCATTAGTTTATTAATTTGCAACGAAAACTCCATGAACTTTTTTGCTAAATTATTCCTATAATAAAGAACACAGATAGAATTTTCCGAATTAAATAACTTTTTTTCATATCATACCCAATACCAACATATATATATATATATATATATATATATATATATATATATATATATATATATATATATATATATATATACCATATATATATATATATATATATATATATATATATATATATATATATATATATATATATATATATATACATTGGATATAATGTGCCAACGAAACTATATTAATGAGAGTTCGTCTATCCACATTTTTTCAGTTCTACATGTAGAGTGATGATGGCGATGAAGACAACGACGATGATGATATACGCTATCCTTTTTATGTACTACGCCTTCTGCGATTTCCTCTCTTACAACAACAACACAAAATACAACAAAACGCAAACAGCAATAACTACTGCTACAACAACAACTACTACTATTGTACTATAGATATAGTATGGACTTGTCCAAAAATGCTAAAGAAGACTGGCTATTCGCCCATCTTAGACGCCCAGCGATCGCAATGTATTTTTGTTCTTATTCAGGCGCAGTGGTTCAGTGGTTAGAGTGCAGTATTCGCAGTCAAAGAGTTTGAGTTCTAATCGTACCGATGGATCAGCCAGCGTCGGCTACTGCGGTGTGTCCTTGGTCAAGTGCTTTACTCCGGTTTCCTCGGCACTAAATAACCCACTTTTGTTGCTGCGCCGTAAAACACCAATGAAAACCAAATATTTATGTTTCTACCTCTTCCATGAAAACAGATTGCAAATCGTGACTGGTCACATAAATTACACCAAGTAACATATTTTTCAATGTGAACTTTAGACAATAGCTTCGTCATTCCGAATCTAACAAGAGAGTTGATTTGAAAGGTCTTCTTTGCCTTGCATCGCACCCAATATTATATCATTTATGCTTGGGTTTTATTGCGGAAGAATTAAAAGACCCATTGGGTATCCTGTTACTATGCACGTGTATGCTACATAATATCGCATGTGATTGATGAACTCAGCACACTATAAGATCCGACTTCAAAGACAATCCCACTAACATTTTATATTTCTAAGAATGTTATTTGCGACAATGTTTGGACAGAACCATACGATCAGAACAAATGTCAGAAGTCTTCGAATCCAAAAAAGATTATTTTTCCTTGATGGCATAACAAATGTAATATTTGAACAATGTGGCAAACACTTTTGTAAAACAAATCATTTAAGAAGTTAGGGTGTTTACTATTTAGATATAAAAATCCTTAGTAACAGACAAAAGAAAAATCTCGACACAAAGTTCTCTTCTGTTACAGTTCAAGAGATTCAATTTGGTGGGGGATGATAAAGCATTTCCGGTATATCTTTACTTATATCTTTAACAATACTTGACTTCAATATTACGCCATCCTTGCTATTTCTCTGTTTTTTTGCAATATGCGAAATATGCCACAAGCCCACCCCACCCCACCCCACCTTAAGTGATGTACTGAGCTAAAATGCCGTCAGGGGCATTTTAGACGTATGTTTGGACACAACGATGCAATTAGAATATGCTGTTGAGTTTGTATTCTTTTCTGCTGCAGTTTAAAGAGATTCCTTTTGGTATGGGATAATAAAGCATTTCTGATATATCTTTACTTTAATCTTAAACAGTACCTGACTTAAATATTATGTCACCCTTGGTCTGTCTATATGTTTTTTTTTAGAGAAACCACACTGTTACTATAATTATGTTTTTAAAATAACCTGTAATATTCAAATTCTTTCTGATGGTTCAATTAGGAAAAGCTTGCGGGTACATTTTGCATCTTCTTTGCTTTATCTATCTATCTATCTATGAACCTAACTACCAACCAACCAACCTATCTATCTATCTATCTATCTATCTATCTATCTATCTATCTATCTATCTATCTATCTATCTATCTATCTTGATTTCTTTCTTTCTCTCTGTCTATAACTTTTAATTACGCACGGTAAATAGATAAATAACATGTGTGTGTTAATAATATCTTCTGCCTCTGATCACTGTTGGGGTATTGCGCTATTGACTTTAATTATTCATCAACCCCCCACCCAGTCATATGCACGGAGAGGGTATTTATACCGTAGCCTGTAACCCAATCCTCGTGTCGTGGCATGGAAATGGTACTGACACGACTAGCCTGTAGTGTCCTGTGCATGGAGAGGGTTTTTATATGCTTAGCCTGGAACCAAAATCCTCGTTTCGCGTGCGAGGAGAGGGTATGCCTTGTCTCTACAGCTAATAACGTGCTGACGTGCTATTAAACAATACACATGCATAAATATTGTTGGCCAATCCAAAAGAAATAAATGATTATCAATCCACCTATCTATCTAACTTTCTGTCGATCTATGGATTGATCTAGATATATATTTGTCGAAGAAAAAAAATGCCTCGACAAAATAGTAAAAATAATTCCTTAAAACTGTAAATTATCTTATGCCTGGAAATTTGTATTTTTATAGTTATGAATATATTTCTAGATAATTGATTTAAACTTCACAGACTTCTGAAGGCAAATTTACACACATGATCACCAGTACCGTATTTATTCCATCATAAATCTAGGCTAACTTCAGAACAACATAATCTAAGATCTAGCATCGGATAATACGACGGCAGGCCTGTGCCTATGCAATTTGCATTTGGATTTAGTCTGTGAGTACATAAGGTATATAATATAGTCATATTCTTACCTGCTATCATGTAGTTTTACCAGTACCAAGTAATGTTTATTTAGTTGTTATTGTTGGTGATATGGTAAAATTTTTGGGACTCTGTATTTCAGACTTAAAAAAAAAAAATGTGTTATTAGAGAGACTCCAACCCACATCTCTGGATTAAGACCATCTATCGCAAACCTCTGCTTTAATTGACCATTCAGCCACCAGATGAAGCAGCATAAAACAATAAATAATACTCTTAGTCTGGCTCCAGGTTATATATATATATATATATATATATATATATATATATATATATATATATATATATATATATATATATATATATATATATATATATATATATATATATATATATATATATATATATATATATAGTTTAGATTTTTGTTCAATATGAGAAGTTAAATTGGTAATCCTAATGAAACAAGAAATGGGTTTCTTTGAAGATAAAAATTATTAAATCGAGATTTTTCTTTTGTCTGTTACTAAGGATTTTTATATCTAAATAGTAAACACCCTAACTTCTTAAATGATTTGTTTTACAAAAGTGGTTGCCACATTGTTCAAATATTACATTTGTTATACCATCAAGGAAAAATAATCTTTTTTGGATTCGAAGACTTCTGACATTTGTTGAAAGTTGGGATAAAATATTTTGTTCCAGTGCATGTTTTGTCGACCAAACGTTAAATCAAGAGTCCTAAGATCTGTTGTCATTGTTCAACAGCTTTTATGGAATAACCACTCGCGAAAGAAACTACAGACGGCACTCTAATGAAAGCTGGACCAGCCTTTCCGTAACTTTCGAATCTGGATTTCAGCGCCAGGAATACAGTCCACTCAGAAATTATGAAAGTAAGAGAACAAACTTTCATAAAAGAAACTAAAGCAACTTCGATGGCGCTTCGTCGCACATCTTAGCGTATTTTAACTTTGAATTTCATACCATACCCCTCCCCCAGCCCATAATGGCTACCATTGCAAATCAACACGATTTTCACTGTAAATCGCATACCCCATCCCCCGACCCGCGGTCGTAGTAGTTCTCCATCGCGAATCTCTAATATTTCACTGTAAAATCCACACAGCTCACTCATCCTAGTCCTGTGGTCATAATGGCTCTCCGCTGCAAATTCCCACGATTTTCACTTAAATTTATACCCTTCCCTCATCCCAGCGCTGCGGTCATAATGGATCTTTACCCGCAATCCCCTCAATTTTCACTTAAACTCCATACCCTACCCTCATCCCAGCCCTGCGGTCGTAATGGCTCTCCATCTCAAACCCACACGATTTTCACTGTAAAGTCCATACTTCTCACCAAGCCTAGGGGTCATAATGGGTCTCCATCGCAATTCCCCACAATTTTCGCTTAAATTCCATACCCTCCCCTCTCCCAGCCCTGAGATCATAAGGACCCACCATCGCAAATCTCCACGATTTTAACTGTAAATTCCATACCCATCACCCCACCCCACCACGGCCTAGTAGTCATAATGCAAATTACGTCACATATATGATGCGTCTTCCAGTTAAGACTACATGTATAAAGTTTGGTCAGAAAATATCTTTTCAAATGTCATTGTAACTGAAACTTTGTTTACTCCCAGCACAGAGCCAATGTTGGGGGCTAAGGATGCAGATGGTTAACCAAAGGTTAACAAAATATGAGTTTTCGCGATTTTTTTACCCAAAGTTTTAAGAGTAGCTATGACAACATATGGACAGACGGAAGTCATTGCAATGCTCACTGTTAAAACATGAGAATAAAAACAACTTTTCTTTGCCTGTACAACAGGATATATTGAATATTCTCCAATCAGTATCATCGCCATCATTGTCATCATACTTGTTAAAGTTACCGATTTTATTTTAGTGTATTAGTTGTTATCGACTGCAGCCACGGAAATTCGTACCATGGTTACATTTAATTTTATATCATCTAGTGAAAACTCCAACGTCATCAGATTTACGTAATATAAATTGACATGTACTGTATAAGACACGAATAATAACAACAACAAATATTGGAACAGCTAAACTTTCTCCATATTTTCTTTCTTCTTCTGGCATCAAAACTCAGGACATTTGGTGCAAACAATCCAGCTTCTCAGGACAAAGTCATCAAGTAGTCCATTTTTAGTACAAAATTCTCTGTAAATCTTTGTTTTTATTTTTCATATGACCACTAACACACGTTTCAAACATTAAGTTTAAAATATTAGTACTCATATATCTGAGTTTTGATCACATGAGCAAGTTAAAGAAAACTAACTGAAATGTTAGGACCATATGAGCACGTGAAACAGAACAACTGAAATGTTAGGACCACATGAGCAAGTGAAACAGATCTAACTGAAATGTTAGGACCATATGAGCAAGTGAAATAGAATGAGATGTTGTTACCCTTCTCTTAATTACATAATATTAGTAATTGTATCACTTTATTTATTAATAATGTAATTCTTTCGACCAGATTCTTTGCCACCTTGCCAGTTCTCATAAGTAGCGGGTAAGGCTAGGTTTCTTTTCAACTGAAACAATGGCGTTAGTTTATCTTAATTAGTATAGCCAAAACGGCCGATATTTGACTAGAACTGTATGTTTGGTTTTTCTGGTTAACTCGTCGACACGTACTCTGAATCATTGTCCAGCATTTGTACTATTACTGTACAAGTATTTCTTTTCTAATAGTACTGTCAACATTGATTATATCCTTCTTCGTGCGTTTCACCCGATAACATGTATACTTGTGCATTTTTCCGCATTCCTACCTGCAACAGGATGGGGTTAGTGTTTGCAGGTGCGGTGGGGTTATTTTTGTTCAGGCAATGTACGCGCGAATTAATTTTTAAAGCGCTACTCTTGCCTTTTTTATTTTTTGGAAAGATTCAGTGCTGAGCACTATGTTAAGAAGGAGTGATAAACTAATTGTTGGATGTTACAGTTACGAGAAATTTGAATATTTTCTGCAACTATTCAAATAATAATAATAATAATAATAATAACAATAACAATTTGATTCAATATCATAAAACAACAAATGATGTCCTTTCAAATCATCCATCCATGTTATCACAATTATATTATAATCGTTCACATCATCATCATCATCAGCAGCAGCATCATCATCATCATCATCATCATCATCTTCTTCTTCTTCTCAGTTTCGGAATTATTGTATTTTCAAAGTATTTTGATATGGGTTTTGACAATTTGTGTATTTGTAATATGCATTTCTCTTTTTAGTGCTGCCATTATCATTTGCACGACCGACACAGCTTTCAAATTACTGATTACATGGAGTTGGTCACATAAAACCTTAATTCCGGTATAATTACTAGTATGTGTTTTGACGCTACAGAGAGGTAAATATGTTCTTATCGAGATTTCGCCATACAAAACATTGCCCTATCGAAGAGCAAAGACAACTCTGATCACATCGTTCAGGAACTTAATATTTATTGTACATTTAAAAAAAAATAAAACAATAGGGAGACAGTGATGACAGCTGTCCTGATGTTCTCCTCATCAAGGTCAATTAACGTTATTTTAAACTCTTATATAGTCAATAATGAAAGATTTTGTTTTAATATGAAATTCATGTTAAAATTTCATTATTATCACACAAAAAAACCAAATTGTTCAAAGAAAAAAGCCAGTTTATATAATTAAGATCATGTTATTGAAGAAGAGAGAAAGGAAGAGTACTTTGAAACTAAAACATTTATACATAATCTCTGGAACTTTTTGATAGTTTAGAATAATGCGTCTTTTGTCATAAAGGGCTGAGACACTACACACACACACACACACACACACACTATACAACATAAGACTGACGGATTCTTTCGAATATGAAAGGAATGAATGGAGATATATCCATCCCAATTGACTTTCAACTTCTGTTGAAATGTTTCTGAGGTATACGCTTTGTTGACATAGGTTAATATAGCTGAAGATTAGACAGTAAGTAAAATATCTTTTTGCAGTCTACAAGAAGACACAAACACCATTTCAGACATCTTTCTTTATGACCGAGACAACAAGTGGCCATATAAAGCAAGCTTGAGGTGTCTTTTCGCAGCTTAAAATCTGGGTTTTCTTGGCCAAGAAAACACATGCCACTTGACTTACATTAGTAAAGATTGTGCAATCAGGCAAATACGGAAAGGAACTTTAGTAAACTAGAGTCTTTACCTGTGAATGAAGCAATGTAAACGCGTGTGTATCAAATGTTTCCATAGCTGCGTAACACCATACGCAGAATCGTACTGAAAACAAAATTTTCGTTGTGGGCGATCAACGATAATGGCGACGATGAGACACAGATGACTTGAAACTCCATCTTTATATCAGTATTGTGGAGAATATCAAATACAAATTAAAAGTGTCTATTAAAGGTTAAAAGAAAACTCATCTGGGACGAGAGTAAGCCTTCTGGGACGAGAGTAAGCCTTCTTGTAGATTCTACAGGGCTGAATGGTGATGTGTAACTAGCACACTGTTCCCTTTTTCCGTTGAATGTAATGCTAAAGTGTGTTGCATAGGAAAATGTTTTGTTGTTTATCGGTTAATCTACGGCAAGAATCGACAGGAAGTAAAACATTTGATCAGTCGTAAAGAGAAAACACGAATCATTAAACGGCGTCTTATTGAAGAGACCGCAAATGGCCATCTGAAAGAAGCTGGAAATATCGTTTTCTCTGATTGTAAATCTGCTTTTTGTTGGCAGAGAAAACGCGTGCCACGTTACATTAGCAAAGATTGTGCAATAAAAATAACAATAAGAGATCTTTCGTTAACTAGGGTTCTTACTTACATATGTAGAAGGGAAACACATGCTTGTACATTATTTCTATGTCGCTACGACAGAAACGGATTCTATATCCCCCAAACAATAAAGAGTCACTAGTATTTTGAAATGATGAGGACAATTCTTATCCTAATAATGCTATTGATATCGATGTGATTGTTACTATGCTATTACTACTACTACCACTACTACCACCACTATTACTACCTATTATTATTATTATTGTTATTATTATCATTATTAGTTTAATAGCGGCAAGCGATGAAAAATCGTATACGGAAAGTCTGATGTTTCTATCAACGTTGAACAAAATTGTTTTTGACGAGGTGCATACCATTCTGGATGAGAAAGTCTTTTGCCCGAGGGAAACAATTGAAGCACACGAGGACAGTATGCACAACGGACAATTGTAGATCGACAAAATGATAGGAACCGATGAAGGTAGAGAGAGACCTTTGTAGTGTAAAGAACTAGTACAACAAATCTGTCACACAGTTTTCTTAAAGACTTTCAACTTATCAGTTATATCCGCAGACAAGTCTCTTATGCGGGGTACGGATTTTCATGCGTGGACTTTGCAGGCACAGCTATTCTATGTCCTGATCAAGGAAATTTTCCATACAACCATTTATATGCAAATTCACTGAATTTTTCTACTCGGAGTGAGCACAGGAGCGTGGTAAAATAATATAAATTGTGCAAATGCATTCAACTGAGGCAAAACCACTCAGGTCAGCAAGTTCCATTTGGTTAATTCTAGCGGCCGCGAGTATGTATGTTTTGCTGTGACTGTTCGGCTCTCTAGGTTCCATTATCATAATTCAGAGATTTAATAAATCCTCTAATTTGTGACAACGGATTGAATCTAGGTCGTTTTAGATATAAATTTATGTCACATTAGTACCTTAAATATGTCAAATATTTATGTTCAAGATAAAAAAAAAAATTATTAGCTCTGATCCAGTCAAGCTCCTTACCAGGCAGCTTCTTAATGCAGTCTCTTGGAAGTATCCATGAAGCAGCAGTCAATGTCAACGTGCCTCGTATTTGTATAGTTTGCCAGTTCTTTCACATTGTTTAAATCTCGCATTCTTACTTCTGCAGCATTATTTCTTTCCTTTGATTTATGCTTTTTATTTCAATTTAAAAAAATTAAATAAAACAATAAAACAATTGATTAGTGTCACCGTCTTTTGTTTCTATCATAATTATTACTTTTACTCCTGCACTTTTATCTTGTTAACAGCACAATCATTATAATGTGCTTTTCACGTACTTGGGTATTAAATCTTAGACTGGCGTATCTTTAGGTACATACATTTTATTTTTTCAAAAAAAAAAACTAAGTTTGCAAATGTACGTACGTCAGCACTTTGTGTACACAGCACAGTTTGTCTTATGAAGTTTCTATTATTAGCTTTTAAAGGTGTCTGTTTTATTTTAACAAACTTTCATTCTGTCTCTTTAAAGATTGTCAGGCTTGTTTCGTGCTGTGTCAATAAGACAGCACGTCTAAAACTAGTGTTTCTTGTTTTTGTCTTTCCTGTAACCAAGACAACGAAGTTAAATACAATTTCTTGCATCTTGTATCTCTTGTATCACATTGGCCAATACGAGAAACAGGTGAACTACATATATAAAATAGACAGAAGGACATGACACCGATTTGATAAAACTTCCCCTGCCTGCATGTACTATACATAATCGAGGCTACGGCAGCATTAGTGGTCAAAACTCTATTGGATCCGTAACTTTACCCGTCATAGTTTTCATTTATGAAGCATATTGTTCATATGAGAAAGTAATGGGGGAAATATATTTCTCAATTTTACTTTTCTTCGCCGCAGAGAATGGCAAAAGACCAATAATATAATCTATCATACCGGATTTCTTTGTATCCTTGTCAAGCCTACAGTTTCCACTAATCCTACGTCAGTGAACATGATGACATGAAATTTACATCTCGACCTTGACCCAACTGATGTCAGTTACAATAGCAGCATGCTGCAGTTATCATACATTATGATCTCTACTATATTGTTTCATACAGACATGAGAGAATAATAACCATGCATGGCTGTGTAAGAGATTAGGAATTCCTGCTATTAAAGTTGGGATTAGTTGGCAGGAACTCGAAAAAGCCTCTTTTTGCTGACCCTTTTATTTGATTTTCCTTTCAATCACAAACTCCTATGCTTAATTTTTAACTCTAGTTAATCATATGCCAATAGATATAAGGCTGTCTAGTGTTTCATTCTCTAATCATTTGTTTACAGCCTGTATGTTAATACTAGTTTTAACGATTACACTGTCTTTATTTTCCTTTATATTGATATGAAACATTTATCACAGCAAAATACTTAAACGCGTGTAAATAAAGGCTAAGATGCATATTTTATTTCCATTTGACAAGCGGGTACTGTTTACATACTTGTAGATTTCTGGCTACTGACACCGGTGTGCCTGTACTTCAAAATCTCGACTGGAAACCATACTGGTTCAACTTATGTATGTGTCAGTTATTGAGTCGGAGCAGTTACATGTCTATTTCAAGACGAGTGAAAAATAAAAATGTCTCAGACTTGGCAATAATAATAATAATAATAATAATAATAATAATGATAATCATAATAATAATAATGGTTGTTGTTGATATTATTATTATTATTATTATTATTATTATTATTATTTAAATAAGTTGTAATTAACTATCGTTGAGATTGCTTTGTTGTACACACACAGAGAGGGGTGATGTACAATGACTGTAGGCATGTGAACACGGCCAAAAAAATCTCTTTGGATACTTTGGCAGTATACAGATTTTAAAAAATAAAATACAAAAACATAAAAAGCAGATGAGCATGCAAGCATTTTGCTGGCTTTTTGTAGACTAAAAGACACTTAGATGTCTTATTGTCAGTTTGAAAAATACTAACCTTTTTAATTGCTGGACTAAGATTTTAGGCAATCAAAACTTAATCAATAGAGCTGCAATTATTCTTGACCAACCCGAGCATTGCTGCAATACATACGCACTAGTAAAACTAGATCTTCATCCTTTCTCAAAGGATGTTAGTTCTTTTTTTTTAATTCTCCTTGCTAAACATCTGTCACTTGTATTCTAAAATGGATAACACAAAACTGGTATAAAAAACAACTTTAACGAAAACTTCAACTTATCTAACAACCAGATTCCCTCAATGACTGCATATCCTAAAATAACTCAATATATCACAGGTTTCCTATTATAATTTTCAGAACGTACACAATTTTCTTCTAAGGAAGCACGGAAGAGATATAGGCAGAAAAATGATCTCATGGCCACGAAATAACACCTTGTGTCTACGAGATTTTTTCGGATGTCCCTTCCATGCTTCTGTACTTTATCACTGTCGCTGTCTTGAACTAATGTTTACAAACTGACAAAAAGTGATGATCACTTATCAGCAATAAAGCTTTATAAAGTATCACAACACTCTTTCCTTTGATGAACTCAAAGCACTAAAGTTGTTTTGTCTTAGGTGTAAACTCAAAACTTGAATTAGTTTAACGAACTTAAACAGGTAGACAAGGCATGATGAGTCAACCGCTATAATAATATATACAAAACGGCTTGGATCTAAGTAACTCATTCGAATTCAAACGCTATCTAAACAGGCAGTCTTGAATTTTCACCTACAGTGAATAAAGGCAGTCTTGATTTTGGTACCTGTACGTTTCGCCCCATGGACGTTTGGGCCCAGGATATTTCGACCCACATCAATGGGCATTTCATTTCATACCCCATAATCCCCCCCTCCTCCGTTCTTATAGAAATTGATCACCATTACAGTACACAATTGTCCCTGAATGAGGATTCGTGATATATGTATGTATGTATGTATGTATGTATGTATGTATGTATGTATGTATGTATGTATCTTGTCCGTTATGTCAAAGATTTGTTTTTAAAATGTTGTACAATTTCAAAAGAACACCATGTTCAACGAGTGATTTTTTTTTTTCTCCCAGCAAGTGTTATGTGGCCTTAATTACAGCCAGGTAGCTTCTTTGATCTTCATAGGTAAATAATCTGCTAAATGTGGCGTCAAGGTAATTAAGCTGCAGCCAGGGTTTTGAGTAAGTCATGGAAGCTATCATGAAAATGAAATTATAATTTAGCACAGATGTTCTGGCATCCACTAATAACAAAAACAATGACATATAATTAAAACAACGTTTGATCTTAGTATATAAAAATCAAAAAGACTAATATTGATAACAGCTTTTCTATCGTCAAAGGCAAATGAGCGTTGTTGTTTATATGTCTTCAAACATCAGGCAGATTGCATTGAGCTTTAGGATGAAAATTATGATTGATTCTTGAAGTGCATTATCCGACAGATGGCTTGTTATAGAAACTCGTGCACGTGTTTGTTTGGAAATCTATCAGTGACTCTATAATTGCAGTCTTTCCTTTTCTTGGTACTAGTTGTTATAATATCTAGTAAATCAAGAGATCGAACAATTTACTGCAGAAAACCAGTTACCCATCGTCAGCAAGCCATAGATTGCGATATTTGCGGTCTATGGCAACACAGTCTGTGGAAATACTGGAAAGTTTATTTATTTGTTTATTAATTTTTACATTCCGCAATTGAACGTCCATTACACAATTTGTTGTTTGTTTTTTTTTAAAATAGATTTATGTATCTAGTGTCCATTTATTCCAGGATATTGTTCGCGTTTGAGTATATCCAACGTCTTTGAAAATAAATTTTATGACAAAACGTCGATGGAATAAACTGAATGATCGGAAGAAAAGGTTTATATTTATAGGTCTAACAAGCTACAAGTATGGTCTTCTTAGACGTGCAGAGATATCCTTTCAGTCTTTATGTGACTGGTGCTATTCAAAACCTGAGGTAAGATTTCATTACAAACAAAATATTTTAAGATTAGAAACATGCCAAAGTAGCTGGTTCCCACTAGCATTCGATGTACTTAAGCTACGGTTAAATAAAAATTGAAAACGAAACGAGGAACGCTGCCTACTTTCTCCCTATCACAAATGCTGGAAGATTAGTAGTTCTAGCACCCATCCAAATAAAACATTCTGCCGTACAAATTAAATAAAGAAAATTTAAATACATCAATAATTTTAAAAGAAAAGAAAATAATGTTACACGACGTTCCGTTCTAGTGAAGTAGCTCCTCTTGATTTTAGATGTAACACGTTAGCGTCCTTATGTGCACTTTTATAATGTTCTAATATTAATATTGTTTACAGGCAGATGGCTACAATGTCGAAATAGACTTAAGCGCCACACCAATACATCTTCCAGATTTGAAATGAATAACGGTACAGCACGGGGGCAGATGAAGAGCTCGAGAATTTTAATGTCGATTTCTATCAATAAAGAGGATATTTCGTCAAGGTGAATATTATTTTACTTATTAGAATCGTACGGATGCTTGCCTACGTCTTTATGAGTAAGTACCATATTCGGTATAGTTTGACTTGGTTTACTATGTATTGCTTGTATATTTTCAACATTTTCTGACACGTTCAGACATATTTATATTTACAGACTTGATAGAAGTCGACAATTGAAAGACATTTTAGCAAATGACCAGCACCATGTAGTGAACGAGTTTATGGCCAACATTGATGCTGCATCAACAGTTGCAGCCGATACTTCTTCATTCGACGTTTAGCACCCACACAGATCTTTGACATCATAAGAAGTAGAAGCGTAAGTTAAAAATCGAAGAGGACAAAAAAGCACAGAAATTCGCAACATTAATATCAGTAATATTGATGTACAGAAAACATTCCACAGTCTATATTCTATTCAAACGAATGCCTATCTTTTACGCGATCGTGTTAGGTATCTTGTAACCATTTATTATTTTGCTGATGCATGTACATATTTTTTCATGTAAAATATTCGTTTTTTGATAATTACACACATATCACGATTTTTCTCTTTTCTTCAGGTCAGTTATGAATGGAACTGTTTACGGTGAAGTGCCAGTCGATTCTGAAGATCGTATAACCTTTGAAGTAGTAGCCACAGGATCCACTCGAGGAAAACGGAAGTTAATATCTAGTGTTGGATATAGTTTTGTTGCTAAGCGTGAG
>JAECUM010052078.1:0-30671 GCA_016617855.1 Megalonaias nervosa | reverse complement strand
CAAATTTTATTTAGAGTCGGAACTGCATCACATAAAAAACATAGTGTTTTACTGTGGTTGGATAAAGTTCTGTCAGTTGTTAGACCGATTTTTATCCACATTCTTATGTGAACAAAGGTGGGTATATTTACTCCAGTATGTAGATATTTAAACCACGCTTGTTAATAGGCATCCCATCGGTGTACCACCAACCCACCCATCCCACCCTACTCGATCAACTAACCAATACCCTTAGTTGAATTTGTTGCAGTTGTTCTTATCTTGTGCTTTTACGCCGTTTTTAGAGCATGAGATGCTATGCCCCATGTGGGGTAAATTGGCCATGTTCAGACAGACGTGAACATCTTTTTTGTTCCGATTCCATTTCAGGAATTGATTCGAAAAATGGCCACCAAAATGTTGACAGTAATAATAAAAGACAAAAGTTCCAGAAGGCGGAGTTAGGAAAATTTTCCCACGATGGTGGCCAATCAGTAAAGAGAACACTGCACATGAATTTCATGGACTTATTTGGACCAATCAGAATCACATAAAGTGATACGTTAATATGTAATAGCAAAAATATAACATTAGACAGAGTATAGGAGAAGCAAAGTGTACCGACGAAGTGATAAAATGGGATTTACATACTTAAATTTTCATCACAGTCAGTACAAAAAATTGAGGGGGAGGGGGTTAAGAAAAAAGAAAGAACGGATTTGGGGTTTTAAACATTTGCCTATTTTTTTTACGAAACCTGATAATATTGCAGAGCAAAGACTGAAATACATCCAGATACCTCTGTCATGACGCCCTTACGTTACATTATGTATGATGCCATACATAACTTCATGAGATGTTATCAAACGCGTTACGTATTGAGAAGAAAGATATATTCTTCTTTTTCTTCTTCTTCTTCTTCTTATTAAAGATAAAGTGATGTGATGTGATTATGATTTTTAACGTAGCTTTAACAATTTTTCAGTCATATCGCTACCATGTCTGCAGTGTGGCAGTTTATAGTGATGTCTAGCACTGGGGCATCATGCCGCAGACATTTAGCATGATGTCCCACCCAGTCACATTATCCTGACACCAGGCCGACCAGTCCTAACACTAACCTCTTAATGCTGAGCGCCAAGCGAGGCAGCTGTTAGTACCATTTTTGTAAGTCTTTGGTATGACTCGACCGGGGATCGAACCCACGACCTCCCGCATCCGATGCGGACGCTCTAACCACTAGGCCACATTCGAGATAAAAATAACACGTCCAGATAGAATATTGAAAATGTGTACTCTGTATTCCACAATAGGTGGCGCAACAGCGTGACAGTATAATCTAAATGCTTTTGTTTATTTTAGGCATTCCTTCAAACATTCTGTCGAGACACATTAAATATTACATAAAATAACTGTTGTCCTTTCATAAAGCTAAGAACTTATTTTTTATATAATAGAAAAAAATATCATTGCAGAATTCGATCTTCTTTGTTGGGACTTGTATTTGTATCCTTATTGAGACGTCATACAGGTTGAGACTTATAATTCATCCCCTATTCAGAATCGAACTCAGATACGTAAGTTGCGGCACCATCATATTAATTACATGCACAAATTCTCAAAATCCCCTACACTAAATGCTAATCCACTAAAATGGAAGAACGTTAGTCATGTCTATAAGCATTCGTGTAGTGTCTTGGCAAGCCAGTAATGACGTCTTCTTTAAATACATAGTTAATCCTGACAGAGATCAAGACACACCTAAGCTACTATTGTCAATGTTTGCAGAAATCCAGGCACACCAAAGCTACTGTTGTCAATGTTTACAGAAATCAAGACACACCAAAACTACTATTGTCAATGTTTACAGAAATCCAGGCACACCAAAGCTATTATTGTCAATGATTACAGAAAACAAGCCACACCAAAGCTACTATTGTCAATGTTTACAGAAATCTAGACACGCATATTCTACTGTTTAAGTTATAAATACATAGTAAATATAGAAATCAAGGCACACATATCCTACTATTGTGAGCAGGGCCGGACTAAAGCCTTCCATGGCTTTATGCACTGAAAATATTATGGTTCCCCCACCCCTTCCTACAAAATGTGGTGAAACTAAAACAACAATATTAAAAGCTAAAAAGGCGGTAAAATACCAGTGTTGCCATCATTCCAAATCAAAATACTCGTACATGCAGATCGAAATGGTCATATATAATTCATTCCGTTTTATCATCAACAATTAGTTTTTTTTCTGATCCCCAGCTAGGCTGGTGCACTAAGCACGTGCTTAGTGTGCTTAATGTGTAATCCGGCCCTGATTGTGAGTTTACATATACATAGTCACTCCTGACAGAAATCAAGGCACACAGAAGCTGCTATAGTAAGTTACAAATGCACAGCAAAGATACGTAATGTGCTCTCCTTTGATCCTACATAAGGAAAAGTGATAATACAAAGTAAAGTTACACTGAGAAAGAAAATATCCTGGTTTATTATGTTTGCGTCTCATGCATAAAATGATTCTTTACTTGCCCTGAAAATAACATGGGGATTGGGAACGCCGTGACATGCGAATTCACGGTCGTATATTTTATATATATCTCGGATCATTCACGGGGATGATCAAATTCGAATGACGTCTGGAATTTCAGAATGGAAAAACGTTGTATTTGACATCAAATATAGTCTAATGCAAAATTCTCCATATATTCGCTCAGTCATGCGCATTTGTATTTCAGTAAGTTTGTCATCAAAATCAAAGTTCTCAACATCTGGTTTATCATAAACACGAACAATGATGTTTTTCCATTCTGCACTATTCATCTTGATTTCGAGAAAAGAAAAAACAACCACACATATACGTGTTTCTTTTTCTTTAAATGAACCTTTTAATCACTTATTTATCCTCTGAGCCACGTCACATTGCACGGTTCAGATATTTCTTCTGTCATTATCGTATTTGGATTTCGTCTCAACGAGCAATTTTGACGGTCAGTGAAACAGCTATGATATTGATCATTCCTTATTTTACAGAAGTGTCTGCCCAATATGCCTGTCTGATACTTAGGAAATTATACTCTTCTGGTTCTATGAATATGCCATTGTAATTGACGGAATAAGACAGATTTATTTTGTGGGCCATGCAAGTAAGGGCTTTTGCATTTCACCCCAAGTAACGTGGCCATGAACGAATGGTTTCGGCATTTTACTAACGGTCATATGGGCTTTAGGTCCCGTAGGTACATGTATCTGCATTACACTCGCATTAATATCGGTCACGACAGTATAGGTGTCTGCATTGCACTCTCATTCATATGGGTCACGAATGTACGGATGTTTGCATTGCACTCTCATTCATATGGGTCACGAATGTACGGATGTTTGCATTGCACTCGATGTTTGCATTGCACTCTCATTCATATGGGTCACGAATGTACGGATGTTTGCATTGCACTCGCATTCTTATGGGTCACGAATGTACAGATGTTTGCATTGCACTCGCATTGTTATGGGCCACGAATGTACGGATGTTTGCATTGCACTTGCATTCTTATGGGTCACGAATGTACGGATGTTTGCGTTGCACTCGCATTCTTATGGGACACGAAGTTACGGATGTTTGTATTGTACTCACATTCGCATATGTAACGAAGGTACGGGTGTCTGCATTGCACTCACAGTCGGTACGTTTCTATTTTAACTGACGCAGTAATAAAGAGCTTAATTAAAAACAGATTCATGAAGCTACTCAACTTGAGTGCTCACTGAATCCCAAAATGATGTTTGCTGTAGGGGTTATCCTTGTTAAAAGATAAACTCTATATATTTAATAGACACACATAAATCAAACTGTATTATATATATATATATATATATATATATATATATATATATATATATATATATATATATATATACTATATATATATATATATCTCTGTGTGTGTTAATTAGACATAAATATTTAAATGCATCAATTAGTCATCTGTATCCAGATGTATTAATAAGACATCTGTATCAAAATGTATTAATTAGACATGTATACCCAAATGTATCAATTAGACACATATCTCACAAACTATTAATTAGACATAAATATCCGAATTAATCAATTAGACATCTATGTCCAAATATGTCAGGACTTCTATATCGAAATGTATTAATAAGACACATATATCCAAATTATTAAACATCTATATAAAAAAATATTAATTATCCATCTATATCCCATTATATTAATTACACATATATCCATAAGTATTAATTACAGGCCTATTTATACTCAAATTTGATTTGATAGAAAGGGTTTGTGAACAAGGGGACAGGTCATATCGTGCTAGAGTAAGTACAACAAAATTACATTGATAACCTTAAAATTAGTCGAGGTAAAAGTAATGTAACGATCTAGCTACTGTTCACTCCCGACACAACTAGTAGTGATGCCGTAGATAAATGCAAAAGTCTGAAATCACAACTTAATGTCTTTTCTATGCTTCCAGACAGCAACAAACACTGAATATATGACTTCTCTCCGAACAGAGTGCGTGTGTCAATATGATATGTTAGAGTTTTCCACACTTTCATTCCCCTGAATAATGCAGCAACTTAGTTTATTTCAAACACCGAGAAGGTTCTTGCACGCCTCATACCCGAGGTACTAAACCCAACTGGAGTTCGGTAGCACTGAATACAGACAATCGATACATTTGTACTTGCAAAGTCATCTGTGAGAAAGATGATAATGATGGCACGATAAAAAGAACTGAACCCCTGAGTATTTCTGTTTGAATGTTAGATAATGAATGTACCTAAGAAATGGGCCATGCCCATACGAACGAAGACTTACCAACGGACGATGGCTTCATGTGAATAAGTTACGACAAACTTCAGTGCTGCATAACGTAATCGTCTTATGGGAATATAATGAGGTCATTGCTTAGCCATAAAGGCAAAGAAATATCGGGCTGGTCCTAACAAAAAAGAACACACACACACACACACACACACACACACACACACACACACATACACACACACACGGTCACGAATCTATGGTCTTAAACTAAGATATCGAGAAGAGCTAAAAAACCAACAGGTTTTGTAAAATTCAACAAATATTTTTTCCATGGAATACAAAGGGAAAATGTAAAATGAACTTACTGTATTGTGAATTAAGTCGCAATTAGTCCTAAAAGTGTTCTATCACAAGTCCAAAAGTACACAGTTCCATTTGAATTCCGGTGGTATTCCAAATCAGTTCCAATATTGAATATATTCATCTGCTGTAGTCTCGAACATGCTAATGTGCCAGTGGCCTGGATTTAGGCGGTGTGCTAAGAGTCTTTTGATGTATCACATTAATATAATCCAGAACTGTTCTTGGCTGAATTCACTATAATTCCAAATTAATGTGCCAGTCCAATAATATTATTGATGATCACTTTGTATTTTCAGTGAATAATAATTTGAATAAAGAAATCCACACAAACGAAAAACTGAACACAACAATAAGTATGATTCTGCTAAAAAATAGGCAAGAATTAGTAATTTTTAGATAAACAAGAATATATAGCCCTCTACTTGATCTAGGTAACAATAACCTTTTTCTGAAAAATATGTCGTTTAATTAAATTTTCCATTCTAGAAGATTCTGAGGTCAGAATCAAAACTATCTTTTAGCTCAAATTCAGGTGAACATGTTTACATTAATAATGATCTGAATATTTAATCCACACACGAAGAGAAATATTAGGTATGTATTATGTTGTTTACAAAATAAATGTCCATGGTCATACGGAACACCACTGGAATTCATTCGGAATACTATAGTTTAAGACTATAAAGTCCCGTTATTTTGAAAGAAAATGTTTCTGGTATTTGAAACTTGCAATCTGGAAGGATGAATTAAAAAAATACCACGAAAATGATATATATTTCTTGTACGTAAAGAAATATTGAATCAGGTATTAAAAAGACATTTCAAAACCTGGTACGCTTTAAAACTGTCCATGGATGATAGCTAACCTGGCTACTCACTCTTATTGGTTCTTTACGAAAAGGACCTAGCAACTGATCAAATAACTAGAGCATGTTTTGAACACTATATTGGAATTTAGATGGACGCTTCATCACGGAATTTTTGTACCATTCATTGAAAGAGGAACTCACATATTGTAAGGTTTTGTCATGGTGAACATTAACATCCTCAATGAAAATGCAAGAGCGCTCGACTTACATGCAGACTTAAACTTTAGGCAACACCACAAGTTCTCTGTGTTACCTTTCCAGGCAGAATAAAACTTTCCGAAACATTTTTAAAACCAATTTGGCAAATATAGCCTAGCTTATAACCATATTGTCTGTTATTAGGTGAGATGTCAACATGTGTCTTAAACAACTTAGACTATTAGGTTTAAAGCGCCAGGTCAAGATTATCGTACATAACACACCGATGTATCACAGAGAAACATTACTGACCTTTCAAAGGTACGTACAGTTACTTTCACAGTATATATCAGAATTAGAGAAGACAATTCGGTCAAAAGGTAACGAAACGCAGTCGTAGTCCCTGACTGGAGTTATCTACATAGTATGACCTTAGTCTGCATAAGGCACATCGATGAGCATTATATTTGCTCATTTCATTGTTCAAGCTGGCGACGATTAAGATGTTTAGGTACAGTGTTCATATTAATATTATTAAAAAACCCAGCCAGATGCCAGTCAAATATGTCATGACAGGTAGATAGAACACATTCATTCTTAAGTAGTTTAGTCCATCGGCGTATACAATAATTACAAAATAAAGAAACAAACAAATATGTAAAAAATATGAACATTTAAATAGCTAGATATAATGCGAGATAGCTAAAAATGGAGAGAGAGAGAGAGAGAGAGAGAGAGAGAGAGAGCATGCAGTTCTTAAGTCATAAAAACGCTTTCGCAGTGTGGAAGATATTTTACTGATCACGTGTTGAAAAAATATGTTTTGATCCCAAAAATACTTACAAGAGAATAAAGACGATTTGCTCTTTGAGCTTTTGTGTAAGTTGAGATTCGCTGTTATTAGACGGAACTCCTGCCCAGTTACAGAGATGCTTGCAGCTGTACGCAGCAAAAAAGACGGTATTCCAAAATCATGCCTGTTACAGAGATGCTTGCAGCCGTATGCAGCAAAGGAGACGGTATTCCAAAATCATGCCTGTTACAGAGATGCTTGCAGCCGTATGTAGCAAAGGAGACGGTATTTCAAAATCATGCCTGTTACAGAGATGCTTGCAGCCGTATGTAGCAAAGGAGACGGTATTCCAAAATCATGCCAGTTACAGAGATGCTTGCAGCTGTACTCAGCTAATGACACAGTACATCAAAATCAAGACAAGAAAAATATTGAAGACCTACAATCCAAATATAGATCTGTATGTTAGTTTTATTTTAGGATTGATATAGTGAATGCATGGATGTGGCTACTATTCACTTCTTTTTGTTTGATCTTTTTCTCTGCATGTTTTCTAGTGACTCATTTCCATTAATGATATCAAAATTAAAATATTTTGCAAACAACTTACCATAAACCGAGTATTTTGTGCGGCGCTGCTAATTTTATTAGCTTCATTTCCTCTGTACCCTTCGTAATAATTAAGCAAGTTAACATTCTCTAGCGGTATTATACTTTTCTGCTTGGTACTTTCATCTGTAAAGTATACAAATTGTTAAATTGAAATCATCCCTGTTTGCTACTATTTGATAAAAGTAATAGTTTTATTAACCTAAATCAGTGTACGCTATTTGGATGTTCTTTATCGGTTAACCTTAATCAGTGTACGCTATTGGGATGTTCTTTATCGGTAAGCCTAATTCATTGTACGCTATAAAGATATTCTCTATCGGTAAACCTAAATCATTGTATGATAGAAGGATGTTTTCTATCGGTTAACATAAATGAATATACGCTATAGGAATGTACTCTATCGGTAAACCTAAATCAGTGTACGCTATATGGATTTTCTCTATCGGTAAACCTAAATCATTGTACGCTATAAGGATGTTTTCTGTAGGTAAACCTAAATCATTGTACGCTATAAGGATGTTCTCTATCGGTAAACCTAAATCATTGTACACTATAACGTTGTTCTCTATCGGTAAACCTAATACATTGTACGCTGTAAGGATGTTCTCTATAGGATATCCTAAATCATTGTACGCTATATGGTTGTTCTCTATCGGAGAACCTAAATAATTGTACGCTGTAGGGAAGTTCTCTTAGTTTCATTGTCATATTTCTTGTTCTTAAAAATATTTTGTTCCTTTATTTTTATTTATATTTACCGTCTTCACTTTAAATATCTTAGTATCATCTTTACATATCAGCTAAGTAACAACAAAATTAAATTCTTTTGAAAGAATTGTTCAAATTAGGATCTTTTTAGTTTGTTGGTGTTGGAAATGTTATTGGATATCTTTTACATTTGTCAGGCTCTTTTGGGAATTTATTTTTATGTACATCATTGTTACTCAGAATAATATTTTTTTAATGTTTTGTTTCCCCAGGTATATTTATTACATTACACAGTCATTATTTTCAAATTTAGATATCAGAACCAACATATAGGAAATAATCTTTCACTAGAGTTGGAATAATAAATAGGAGCGAGAAAGACGAGGAATATAATAAGCAAGAAATTAACATAACATCTGTGATAAAAGATTAACTTTCAAATAGTATCTTTCTTGATTAATTTCTTATATAAGTCACACACACTGAGGTGAATGCAGTTTGTCTACCATTGATGCCAAGACTTTCGTTTGGTAATTCAATTATATCCCATCCTTTTGCTTTCAGGCATTTCCCAGAGCAAATAAAATTTAATTTGGTAAAATTACAAAAACGTATCAATTCCCCAAACAGATTTCGCTGAAACAAAACTGTTTTTTTACTCATTTAAAGACCTCGTCCTCCATTAGCCATGCCAAGATATAGCATGAATTTAATTACGGCAAATTTCCATGGCAATGCCAGGTATGCACGTTTGCTCAGAGAAAGAATGCAACGTATGTATACTTGACAATTTGGTGTAACCTATCTTGTTTACTGGTAAATCGGGCCATTAATCTGACACATTTTATTTGTTACAACCGAACACTTCCAATATGAAAAATACATACCACATTTGTTTTTAATTAAAAAGAAAACAAAAACAAAATAAATTAAGCTAATACACTCTTCGCATTTACTGTTGGTCCATAGCTGTTTCTAAACTTGGGTCGGATTTAGGAATTAGGAAGACCGAGGGTTGATCCAAGACCCGGGGCTGGTCGTAGACTACCTCTTAGTGGAACCGGTCATTATGCCGGCCCTAGTTTGTTCAAGGCCAAACTAATCTACGACTGTGGCACCTCCCCACCCCCACCAAAAAAAGACACATAACAACAACAGAAACAACAACAAAACAGAACAACAGGAACAAAGCAGGTCCAATGCCAGTCTAAGGGTAACGCTAAACATCTAATTTGGAAAAGGTAGAAAAGAGTATTTCTGACAAAGAAAAATATGCATCGCTTCTGTGGTTCTTAAACATAGCAGATCACTCATCTAGAATAAAAAGATTTAGTTTTAGTTTACTGGTTTACACCCAACCAAAACATGATGGGTATTTAGTGTCAAGGCCTAGAAGTGATCTATGGAGGATTGAAAATCAATATGGCAAATGCATTTGAGAAAAAGACCAATATATACAATGCAAGACAAATAAATGTACATTTTGATGACCGTTGTCCTTCGAATATTAAAACATAATTTACAAGCTAGCATTTAAGGTTTTTGTAACTGAAAAAAGAAAAAAAACTATAATACTGATCTTTGTGTCACTTAACCAATACCGCCGATGGATGTGTTGAGTCCATTCTGATATTCACAGAGTTTTCCATGTTTGTGTCTTGAAAATAAAATTTCGCAATGGGTGACTAAAATGGATACAAACGATTTAGGACATTCAGCAGAAAATTTAATTTGATCAGAGAGAGAGAGAGAGAGAGAGAGAGAGGTCGCATAAATGTGCCAACATATAAATCGTGATTTTTCAGTTCATAAATGATTAGTAGTTATTCTGTTGATATCTTACTTTTGGTTGGTTCACAGTTGTGCAAGGTGCTAATGGAAGGAAATTTAGTACAGTATATATCCCTTGTGGAGGCTGGTTATTATACGATTACATAAACATCTGGATTTCTTCTATCAAATACAAAATTCAATCCTTGGTGGTAGGAATTATTTTTTTTTCTTATGTGGGTACAGTGCTCTTTCCTTGAATAACACAATAAATTACTATCTTCATAAGCATTGTTTGAATTTTGCTTAATGTATAATGTTTCGTGCCAGTGTGCATCTTTTAACAGACTGAGGACTTGACAAATTATACGAGGACATACTCTGAGCTGCAACAAGAGTTTATTCAAGTGAATAATATCGCCAGGCACATTTCGGCACTTGTTTAGAAAACTGACCAGCATCCTTAATTTGCTTTTTATTTGCTTGTAAGATTACTTGATTTACCCGACGGTATATAATAAACAATGAACCAAATTTTATTACTGTTGGTTTGAATTCGCATATAAAGAAACATTACTTCATTGGACCTATTTACATGTGATTATGTGTGGAAGAAATGCTTAATGTTTGATCTCGTAGTCTTCATAATCATCGGATAAGAACGTGCACGTGGTTAGATAGCGTTGAAAGATTTAATTCAAGTACAGTACTTTTTCGTTCTGAAAGTCATCACACGTTTATTATTATTATTATTATTATTATTATTGGGGGCCCCGAGTGGCCGAGTGGTCTAAAGCGCTCTCCGTTACGGATCACTGCCATCTCACCTCTGTCTGCGTGGGTTCGAGTCTAGGATTCAGCGAATGTGGATATGTGAGAAAGCTTGCCAGTAGCTTCTCGTGGGTCGGTGGTTCTTTCCGGGTGTTTCCCGGTTTCTTCCTCCACCATTAATACTGGCCGCCATGTATAGCCTATCGTGTGCTGAAAAATGGCGTTAAGCCCTACAACAACAACAACAACAACATTATTATTATTATTATTATTATTATTATTATTATTATAAAAGCTAGGCCAGTGAGAGTAGCAGGGACTGTCATCTTTCAAGGAAGGAAAAAGAGTATCAGGCCCGAGTCGCACCGAGCACAAGGATTCACTAGCAAGATAGGAGATAGCCTGCAAAATCTAGGAACACTACTAAGGAGAGACCTCCTAAGTGTCACGGAATTGTATAAATTCCTCTATTTATTAAAAGCATGTACTCTGGTTTCATTTTTTTTTTTGTGTACAACAATACCCGAGGGTGATTTTTTTATATTGTACAATATTTCGAAATAGTAAGTTCGGTTCATCCCTGCCGCACGTGCGAAGTGCTCTCGATGGGAAAAACCGATTTACATCTAGCACGGCTACATCGTATGTATATAAATGCCTCACCGTGAAATGATATTTTCACATTACGGAAAGTCTTGTCAGCAAGCAGTTTACTCAGTACAGGAGCCCCCAAGTTCCAAAATGTCAGATAAACAGAGGAAGAATTACAGAATCAAACGAACGGAAACGAAACGGACTTTGAATTAAGGCCATGGAGCAAGAATATTAAAAGAAATTAATGAAATACAAAAGAAATGGAATACAATATGCGATGATGAGACTCCTTCCTGTTGAGCAGGGAGAAAGGATAGATCGACAAAATTGCGATATTGAGACTCCTCCCTGTGATCAGGGAGAAAGGACACTCGCCATACTGTATGGATTAAAAGATGACTTAACGCAATGGAAAACGGACTTGTGATTCATATTACGTAAGAAATGTTTAAAGAACTTAAAAGAATGCGAAGAACACTTATTAAACAGTTTAATATTAATTTAACTTTACCAATAAATATTATAGCTAAATTTTCTAAATTTACTGATTACGATTAAATTGACTAAACTTAACAATTCATGTATTACTTTAATAAATTATTAAATTATTAGTAACTTAACTATAGCCACTTAATATTATATTTACGATCAAAATTGTCATTCATGTATTAAAGAAACTCGGGGCACCTGAGCTAATGTTCACGTGATCGCGAAAGCGTAGTATAAATGCTGCTCGTGCCTAATTAAGATCTCAAACAACCTATGCGCAAAGCAGAAACAGTATAATAGATATCTATTTATTAAAACTATAAAACTATACTGAATAGAAATTAAATATGAATTTAATTTAGCTTTTATTTATTAAACTTTAGACTTAATAGGAAACTCTGATTATGAATTAAATAACTCCAGAAATTTGATATATTAGAAATGAGATTTGATACAAACCCTTACTAAAAATTTAATAAAAACGAAATTTAATAAAATTAATACAAGAAACACACACATATGGAAAAAAACAAACATGATCACATAAAATACTTTAACTTTTTTCACAAGGGGGTTACTCAAATGATATCAATATGAGAGTAACCACACCAATAAAACTTAGGGACTTGCGCATCTTCAGCTGTAGAGGTATGTAATTTACTAATTTCTTGTGTCTATTATTTCTTTTGTATATTGTAAGTTACAGCTACTGTACCACTACGTTTATTTTTGTACATTTTCTATGTAGCTATGGCTTGCGTGGTATAATGTAATACTTTCTATTCTTGTTCGTGACTTAGCAAGAGATTTACATTAACAATATGAAGTTGCATTTTATTAAGAAACGTTTAGTACCACAGGAATCTTATCGGACACGGGTTCACTTCTGAACCTGTTTTATTGTTTTGTACTATTGTACCGATAATGTGATTTGTATAACTTACCGTATATAACGTCATTACGTTTTATCCTATATGCCGTGTCATGAGTAGTACACGGTGTTAGATGTATTTTCAGCTGACCAGAGTGATCCATGGTGATCGTGGTCGACGTAGTACCAGCTAAAGAGCTAACCACAGAAGTTGATCATAGCAGTCGTAGAGATGCGTGAACAGTGTTGCTGGTCGAGTAGTAAGTGACTGGGCGTTGCAGACCGGTTTGGTGGGCGCTGATTGCTTGATTGACCAAGGAATTGAATGGTGGTCGGTGACTACCTATAATGATACTTGCTTGATTGACCGGTGTGACTGGTAGCCAAGTGATATTGACGGGAGTGTTTTGTGTTACTCCATGCATGTAAACTTTTAGCCGTGGGCTAATTTTGTGGTTTTGTTATACCTATTGTTTTGGGAGTGTATAAGATATTTTTTTGTGATATCTGTCCAATCAAGTCATCATTTTACTATTCGAGTAAAACCATATCGCATTTTTCACTAGTTGAGTGAATACATCATTTTTACTATTTGAGTAAAACACCCATTCTTTTCATCGTGTGAAATTAATGTGAATTGTTCACCTTTGTCCTGGTACTGTGTAAAGCCATTTATTTGTATTTATCTTTGTTGCATTTTTAGGATCGTGCGTATTATGTTAATGTGTCCAATATTTGGATCTTATACACGCACGTATTAATCAATATTTTTTTCTCATTCAAGTCATACATCAATAAACATTGCATTTGTATCACCATCAAAAGTGTTCTGTTGTAAATCCGAAATCCCAACTCGGTTATCTTGTTACACTAAGCCAAACAAGGATACTGTAGAAGATCCAGTGGATCTAATGCCACAGGGCAAGAGAAAATCAACCAGCTAGAAATACGATTTTAAAAGGGCACTACTACTATAATAATAATAATAATAATAATAATAATAATAATAATAATCGTCGTTGTAGTCGTCGTCAGGATTCTTTATGCTAACTATACATTCATAGCTCATGCCTACTAGGCATTCGTACGTCACATCATACGAGCTCTTTCCCCTAATCTGGAACAATCTTGCCTTTCCTTACGCTGGCAGACCTTTTTCAGCTTTTATCACGACTCTTAAAATGTCATAGAAAAGAGCGAGAAGCAACAAGCTTTGTAACATTCAACCAATATTTTTTTCACTAGAATACAAAGTGAAAATGTAAAAAAAAACAAACTCACGATATTGCGAATTAAATCCCAAATAATCCTAATGATTAAAGTTCTGAATAAACGTTAGTGCAAATTTAAATTAAATCCAAATGAAAGTGTCGATGTTCCTGTGGTGGCTCGTGTAGTGGTGATGTGCCAACAGTCCTTTGTTGGATCACAATAATGCAATCCCAGAATATATCCTTATTTCAAATTTCAGCATAAATTCAAGTCTATATTTCCCAGGATGTTATATTTGAAGAGCACTTTTATTTCCAGAGAAGAATCTCTTGAATTTAATAATTTGAATAAATTAATAACTGGACAGGCCATTAATACAATTCATCCTGCTAAGATCTTAAAACACGAATGAAATGAACAATTTCTAGAAAGACAAGTTTATATAGTCCTCTGCTTGACCTCGGGTCACAATTAGTATTTTCTATTTTTAAAAAAAGCCATTACCTAATGGAAAATAACCTTCTAAAAGACTCCTAATGTTTGCGAAATAAAATCTTCTATTACTAAAAATATAATATAAAATGTGCAGTAAACAACAGGTAGACCCAGTACCGGATGAAGCTAGTGCGAGGCATGTAGTATATCAAAGGGAGCCTAAATTAAAAAAAAACGGATAATGTTAAAACACACAAATTTTTAATTTGCATAGTAAAGTAATTGGATTTTTTTCATTTGCTACAGTCAGATAATACGACAAATATGTCTGACATTTCAGTCATAGTATTATTTACATGTAGGTAATTGATAGCTTGAAAGCATTTAGCGCGGGGCCCTTGAAAGTATTACAGTATTATTTACATGTAGGTAATTGATGGCTTCAAAGCATTTAGCGTAGGGCCCTTGAAAGTATTATAGTATTATTTACATGTAGGTAATTGATGGCTTCAAAGCATTTAGCGTAGGGCCCTTGAAAGTGCTGGGCCCATAGCATATGCTACTTTTGCTACCAGGATAATCCGGCACTGGGTAGACCTAGCATTTCATGGGGAATTTCCAACGTTCTCGACTCAGACTGAGATAAACATGTTGTTTATGAAACCAAAATGAATGATTCAGCTCAGGTAGAAAATGAACTTGATTTTGGATTAGTTCATGTCCAAAATACAATTTTACATTATCAATAGCATATTATGAAATAAAACAACTAAGAAACAATGCAAGTTAAATATGCATAAAACTTTACTGTGTAACTGATATTCAAAACGAACTGGGGTTTACAATAGAATGTTGATTCGAGGACGTCAGAGAAACACTGAAATAGTTCCAATTTGGGTGCGATACGAAAATACGGATCGAACATCTATCTTGAACACCAGGTCAAACACGTTAGTTTAAATGATAAAAAATATAAATTGGAAAGAAATGTGAAAACAGTATCACTAGCAGTGCATGTAACGCTGTAACGATAGTGCTTCACCCCCAGAGTGATCAAATTAGGCAAATCTTGTAATTTATAGTCTTTCCACTTATATCGCGGTTGCTTGGAGAGAGAGATAGAGAAAAAAAGTATTAGTCTAAAAGGTAATGGCTTTTGCTTTCTGATTGTTTTAATTTACCAATAACATCACAGCATTGGGTTTTGTGCCATTATTCAATTTTGCTGTAATTTGTATTGCTGCCGTAAAATTGATTGCGTACTTATCTTTTCTGTTTCCAAAATAGCTTCTGATGTTGTAGTTCTAGAGTCCCAGGGCGACAAAAATGTAGATAATAGTTAATCGCAGATAGTGTTTTCACGTGTTATAGTATTCTTATATCAAGTTACTTGCCAAATGAAATTAACGCGTTGATTGTTCTATGATTTGAAATCGAACAATCAGGCTACTTAACACCTCTCCTTTGAGCTGAGTAGTGTTAAACGAGGATATTTCTCATTTTTCAGCGGCATTTCATCTATAATTCATGAACGAGATTAATAAGCTCTATTCTTGTTTTAAGTTAGGAATTTCGAATATTCAAGAGAATATACTCGAATAGAAGTTGATGAAAAGAATCTGACATTTAAAAATATGAATTATGGGCAGGCATGCTAAACTAGAAAATACATGGCCACAATAAAACATTATTAATAAACCAGTTCTTTTATTTTAGAGAGCATTACATACACACTATGTGATCGACTAGGCACGCATTTTACATTGCGTGGGATGATCCAGGAAACTTTACAACTTTTTGACCAAACATTTAATATGGGAGGGAGGGAGGCAGTCATTTGTTTGAAAACTGATTTAGCCTCTCAAATAGCTTGAAAACAAATATTCTTCGTCTGATTTATAGCAACGCCCCTCCCCTTCCCCCTGTAGTACATGTATTAAATTAGTTTAAAAAATAATTTAAAACTCTTTAAGAAAAAGAAAAAAAACTATTCATGCTGAGAATCCCGGCCCTCCTCCCCCCCCCCCCCATATTACATTGTCCGTTATTGGGCTTCGTCAGGCACTTCTTGGGTCTGAAAAGTACTCACAAGACCCAGTAAGTGTATAGCTAGGTAATCTAATTAGTTCGACGTAGAAAAGGAACTAAGTTTGAATGTGCTAAAAAATAAACAAGGTATTTCCTGAATGAGCTTCATTCTGACCATGAGAATCGGCTTTCAACAATGTTTACAAATCAGACCTAATAAAAGGGATGTTCCCAAGGAAGAAATTCATGTCAGTGAGTTCACTGAAAGACGTTAAAGCATACCAGTGAAACAAAGGCAAGAAATATAATAAATGTTCAAAGGTGGTTTTCGAAATAGAAAGAGAACACTGATCAATGAAAAAAAAAATATTATCCAGGAACTGACGGTTCTAAGTACGAACCAAAAGATCGTGTTTCTATAATAAAGACACACTATAGGACGTTTTCTCAAAGATATGGGCTATGAAAAAGCCTTTCGAGACGCTTGATTGGAAAATTAAAGCGGACCTAAAGAAAAAATGGAAATGAAGTAAAAATCATACATCTGATCTTCTTGCATTTGAAGACGTGGATAGTACAATGGCTACTTCCAAACCCCGAGCCAAGCAGTTTACACTAAGAATTTCGCACATCATCACCGTTTGTTTGCACCCCCTACCTATTTTAAAAACAAAACAACACACCCCACAAAAAAAACCCCCCAAACAAACATCAAGGATATTACAAAATGTGCAATATTTATTCATTTCATTCATCAACTCATAATGTCTAACATGATTGACGCCAGGGGGTCACAAAAATTGTAAAATCCTCAGCGTTTTGATTCAAACGGGTGTTGTTTTTTTAATTTAATTTTTTAAATATTTTGTTAAGTTACACGGTCGCCATATTTGCAAGGGCGAATATGTTTTCAAGCAACAGGTGTGATGGAGTTAACCGTCTTTGACAATCTCATTAGTTCTGTAAATTTGGGAGTTCCATGTCTTTTAACACATGTATACAAGAGTTTCTCCTTTTTATTTGTTCTTTTAATTGGGAAATATTAAACTAAACATTGCAAATATTGGACGCTGATGACAGTTTTTTTTTAATGAAATGGACTTTTCTAGACAACAGTAAAGGACAGTGATCAGTATATCTGCTTGTTTACATCGAGAGTTTCCGTTAGTAAATAATTTTATTTTTTAAATAAGTGCCCGTCATTTAATATTCCAGTGTTTGAAATGTTTGTATTTCAAATTAAGAATGAATTTACTGTGAGCACGCTACTTCAGTAAATGTTATACTGTACTTATTGTTAAGAGTTCATTCGTTACCGGAGTCTCATTCACAAAAATTCGTGCTCACATGTGATAACATTATGTGAATATTAAAGACGTGACTTCGTGTATTTGTACTCCATGAATTCGTACGCCTTACGATCAAAGATTTGTACAGTGTTCTCAATTAAAACTATTTCTTTTTCAAGCTGCTTACTTTTCATTGATGAGGTAGCAATTCAAAACATGCAGTTTTGTTTAAATTGGAGTCATATGATAATTAAATTATGGCGTTTTCACTGTCCATATTGTAGTTTCACCCGAAGTATGGAACTCGCAAGCTAGCCCGCTGTACTTCAATCTCGCCCAAAAAACCCAAACAGTACAAACACTATAATCTTTAAACGTTATACGGTTTGATAGATCAACTCAAATATATTCAAAGAATATTAAGGTACAATTATACATATATTTAAAGATTCGGACCCCACCACAACAAACAAAGAAACGAACGAACAAAAAACACCAACAATCAACTGCTTACCTAGTGTAAGTAATTGTCCGACTCGGAATGCTTATTCAATGGTGTTATGAGCAGAATAAAAACAATCCAGCCCTGGATTACACTCGTTGTTTTGCTTTTTGTCTTCGGGAAGGGGACTGCAGAAATGAAAAGGCCTGTACCGTTCTGTTTACGCGTGATAATAATAAACGCAATTAAATGATGCACATGTGTGAATATTTAATGGTGCAAATTAATTTCAATTTCTCTTTTTCTGTAGGCTTTACTAGAAAAGAAAAATAAGAGCTATCTTTATTATATTTCCTCCGTTCTGTATGACTAAGATGGCTAGTGACAGATTAAAGTTGCCTGCAGAACATACATACTAAAACACAAAAAAATCTTGAATGTTTATTTGACTGTTTTCTCCGCCTTTGTTTTGCCATTGAATCACGGAGACTGACCAGATGTATACGCTTTCTGCAGTGTACAACAAATTCGCAGACATCAAGCTGTTAGGGAGATTACGTACGACACGCGGTTAATCGTCTCCTGTCGAATACCTCTCAAGAATGCAAAGGTCATGCACATGTAATATAAATTTTGTCATTCAGTTCCAGACACCACCTTTCTCCGACGAACGCACTTCTAGGTTATTGTTTGCCTGCAATGTCTCTAATCTAATTAACTCAATCATTGAAACAGCGATAGCTTAGCTTCAGTCCAATTCATTTGCAAAATAAAGCGTCTGCTTTTGACAATACACAATTGTTCAGCTGGTCATCGCAATCATTTGTGTCGTGGCCACTGTTCATGACTAGTTTGCTTTTATGATGTTATAACCATCGTCGTCGTTGTTGTTTTTAACGTCCTTGTTATATCCTTGCATGAAAATTTTTACTCAGCTTTACCTTGACCAACACAACGAAATATTAATTATGGCGAATGTTTCCTAAATGGTTGGTTGCTTGCTTGGTTGTTTGGTTGGTTGGTTTTTAATGGCATTGTATTTTTCTTTATCATGCCGAGTAAATGGGAGCTAATATTTTTTCTCAAGGACACTAAATGGTGAAAACACATCCAAAGATTTTAAGAATAAAAAAAATAAAAGATAGCATGCATACCGAAAGGCTGTATACGCATTTGTCCCATAGAGGGTAAATTGTAATTCACAATGCTTGCATACGATGTTATTGATATGTTATTCTGCAATGATCACACTTTTCAATCTGTGGTTCGGGCAGAGAATTGTTGTTGTTATTGTTTTGGGGTTTAACACCATTTTTCAGCGCATGATAGGCGGCCAGTGTTACTGGTGGAGGAAGAAACCGGGAAAACTCCGGGAAGAACCACCGACATACAGGAAGCTACTGGCATGTTTTCTCAGGTAGCCACATTATTGGTCAAAACAGCTGCATGTGACAAGCTTGAGATAATCTGTCAAAATGGCTGAATGTGACAAGCTTGAGATAATCTGTCAAAACGGCTGCATGTGACAAGCTTGTTTGAGATAATCTGTCGAAACGGTATGATGTGTCAGGCTTGTATGAGATAAACTGTCATAGCTGCATAATAATAATAATAATAATAATAATAATAATAATAATAATAATAATGATGATAATAATAGCTAAAACATAATGGTTCTTCTTATTTTTAAAGATGCTATTCTTCTTCTACTTACTACTACTATTATTGCTACAACTACTACTATATATTATTATTATTATTATTAGTAGTAGTAGTAGTAGTAGTAGTAGTGATCTGTATCGCTTTTACCACAGCACATACTGACTCTGTCATGCTGTTTATTTGTCATCAGTGGTTGTAAAGCCGCTGTAAACACTAAATTAATAAAAGATGGCGTGACGTCACACAACACATTTGAGCACCGCTCCCATATACAATATAATACCGCCCAATATTGTTGTTGTTGTTGTTGTTGTAGCGTTTAACGCAATTTTTCAGCACAAGATAGGCTATACATGGCGGCCAGTATAAATGGTGGAGGAAGAACTCGTGATAACCTCGCCTCGGAAAGAACCACCGACCCACGAGAAGGTACTGGCAAGCTTTCTCACGTACCCACAATGGCCAAGCCCGAGACTCGAACCCACGCAGACAGAGGTGAGACGACTGTGATCCGTAACGGTGAGCGCTTGGGACCACTTGGCCACTCGGGGCCCCACCCAATATTGTCGGTTTAGCGTTACTAAATGTACACGTAGTAAACGAATATTTATTATGAAATACATTAAGGAAGATAAATCACAGACACTGTAAAGTCTTTTTACAATCGTTTTTGTTGTTGTTGTTTGTTTAAACTTTCTGCTGCTGGAATAAAAGAATTGGTAAAGTGTACAAATGTCTGAAAATGGATGGGGGGTTGGGGGGTTGGGTTCGATCACATTCACAATGGAGCTGGAGTTCTTTTTTTGGCCAATGTACTCATTAATCTAAGCTAATAATTTCATATATTAAATGAACCATGCTAATACTAATATGTCTAGCAAGCGTCTTGTGGACACATAAATCTTTCCCTATGATCAATGGCGGATTACACATTAAGCACGCTAAGAACGTGCTCATAGCACCAGCCCAACAGGGGCACCAGAAAAAAAAATTAAAATCAGTTGTTGATGATAAAATCGAAGAAATTATATTTGACCATTTTCATCTGCATGTACGATGATTTTGATTTGGAATGATGGCAAGACTGGTATTTCCCACCGTTTTAGATTTTATCATTGGTTTTTGAGTTTCACATTTTGTAGGAAGTTGGGGGAGGGGAGAACCATAATATGTTCAGTGCTTACGGCCCTGGAAGGCCTTAATCCTGCACTGCCTATGATGTAAGTCACAGTGCACGTAACAAATTAAATGTTCTGTTCAAATAATATTCATAATGCAGGGTTTTTATTTTCAAAACACAATTTTCCATTTCTATGTTAAAAACGTTTTGATTCTAGTTTAACATTTTTTGTACAAAACAAAATCTTGCTGTCGATTTTAACCATTAAGCTCAGTATTATAAGAATCAATGAAAAGCTTGGCTTGTTATGCATGTTGTGTACCTTACGAAAGATAAACTCGGGTGTATAACATTTTCCAAATGACTGTGCAAATTTATCGTCACTTTTGGTATGAGAAGAAATATGTAACATTATTTACATACTATCACAATCTCTAAAACAGTTATATGTGATAGTAAAATAAGCGGTATTATACGGTCTGTATTAATGTTTCGGACACATCGTGCATAAATCGTTTTCTCTCCCGGATTCCATTATCCATTTAGCGCATTCACTTTGATCTCTTTATATCAGACAAAACCAAAATCGTAGTTTGCATTAGACCGTAACAATCAGCTGTTATGGGGCGTACTTCTGATGGGTTGATGGAATTCTGTTAAGATGCTTTTTGACATTTGAGCATGCACGCAAATGCGTTGTATCCGTAACTTCTGAGGTATGCTATAACTTGATTTGGTTGATGGTTTTTATACGACACTTCGAAAACAATATCGTATCGAGGCAAGGTGAGTCAAGCGCCTTGTAGAAGGATAAGCAGCACTAGCTGCTACGGTGTGATCCAATAATGGGAATGGAACCCACACTCTTTAGGTCAAGAGTCAAATGCCTTACCTACGAAGCCACGGCAACTTGACACGATACAATTGCGGCTCGGTGAACCATACGCCGCTGTTTGAAACTCGTTTTGCTTTTCTCGAACAATTGATGATTTACATGGACTTGGCATTCATATTTCGAATAGGAATGCAATTTTTCCACGTTGATGTGATTTCCTTTAGACGGAAATAGATCGTAATATATACAGTTATTGCGAGGGTATATTATCCTAAAGATATTGTGTGATTTTAGCATTTGAACCCAGTTGTCGCCAATTTAGACAACTATCCACAAAAATTCCGGGCCTTATCGTTCGACATACATCTGATCCAAACATAAAATTAAATTTCAAAGCTTTTTCTAAATCCTCTGGTGAAATATTGAAGTTATAAAGAATCCTGCGTAAACAGCCTTATACGGTTTTGTGAAGTTCAGATTTAGCCAAGTTAAAAAAGAATATATTATTTATGATAGCAAATATTTAGCTGTAATCCATCTACGTATTATGAAATATGCATCTCAAATTGCTTGCACATTTATACCTACTAGTACTACTACTAACTTCATATTAAGGTAATATAATCTCGTAGATATGATAATAAGAAAATAAAATGTAACCCGAATATAGATTCCGAAATTTTCCTTTAAGGTTTCGCTCTGGAGTTTTGTACAGTAGTAGAGGAAAACCAGGTTTTCAGCTCAGAAACCCTTCTTTTCCCTCCAAAACCCTTCTATGCTGACATTTTCTTCAGCAGCCTTTTCTAGCTCAAAATGATGACTTTTACATTATAATTCTTTTTCTGACAAAATAAGAGGGTCTGTGATTTTCTTCAGCAGCCTTTTCTAGCTCAAAATGATGACTTTTACATTATAATTCTTTTTCTGACAAAATAAGAGGGTCTGTGATCTAGAAACGACTTTTTTCTATTACTACTGTTACAGCCATGTTTTATGATACTTATTTTCGTACTTGCTAACTCTCATTGGCAGAATATCTGCTAACATACTGTCAATAATACGGAACTCTCGTATTAAATCGTCCATATCATATTTTACACCTCGCAAATAAGATCTTATCTGATAAGTAATTTTTTTATAAGTGATACTAGCTGTTTTACAAGCATTTCTTTTAAGTCTCAAGTCGAGGCTCAATTTTTTACACGGCGTTGAAAGAGAAACACCAACACCTGATATTATTAACAAAAACGGGCTTAATGATGCTCCGCTTGAAATTATACAAGAGCTTGTCATCAGCAGTGGTAAATATGATATTACTCGAAGTATTCTACTGTAATACTTGTAATATTGTTTTACACACCAGAGGTTTTTGTGATAATATCTGTAATATTGCACTAGAGCGTCAACATCTTGTTTTGGAATTTCTTCTGAAATATGATTGAAATCGATGATCTGTTTTTTCATTATACAATATTTGCTTACAATTTTTTTTTACAGTATCCAAAACTCTAGTCCAACAATCAAATCAAGAAACTCTCGAAAATTATTATTGTTAGGATCAGCTATAAAATCTCTGTACTTGTCATAAACATCTGACGAAGTATCCTTATATCGTTCATCTGTCAATACCTCATTTTTCTTTAACCAACTGTAGGAATCAAACGTGTTTCTTACTTCATTTTCATACAAACCTGTTTTAGTTACCAAATTACTGTATTCTCTTTCTGTTTCATCAATAAACCCAAGTACCAAGCTTATTTGATTCAACGTATAATTTTTGAGAACAAGATGTTGTCTGATAATTGCGTATGCGACTATGAAATTTATTAGCATTACTTTTCGTAGTCTGTCAATTTTGAGAAGACAAATAACAGAAGCTACTTTTAACATTATTTTTTCGTATGGCTTCGTGAGTATTTTCTCAATTTCTTTATAATAATTTCGTAATGACAATTGTCTAGAGCGCTGGAGCGATAGAAGTGGAACATTATATTCTTATGTCGTAGTAAGTTTCTTCCAACTTTGTTTGTGCTACTTCTTCAAAAAACTTTTCTTGCTCAACATCACTGAGATTATCAATTTCATAGTAAATTCTTTGGTTATCTTTAGAGATCTGTCAATAATAATCGGATTAAATTCTATTTTTTTTTCTTCACGTATCATTGGTAGAATTGCTATTGAGTATACTTTTATGATTAACTCCGTATTTGCTGCCATTGTAACGATTTTAACTAGGGTTTCCTTGTCGTGGTAGTACATGCCGAGATAATTAAAAATTTCTGTTTTTAAAAAACTACTGTATAACTCCCTGTTCCTATTTATTCCTATTGTTCTAGATTTCACTAGTTTTTTGAGACGATTATAGTTATCATTTATTTTTTCCTCCTGCGCTATTCGTGTTAATAAACCTGATTGTATTATCAAATTTATATTTTTAGAATCAAGCTCAAGCAATATTTTTTAAAACAGGATTTCAGCTTGTTTTTGTTCTTCTAGACAATCATCAGGATGACAGCATCTGCTTATAATATCAAAGTTTTTTTTATTGCTTTTATTAGTTGTTGTCCTCGCATATACATAACACGAACAATTTTTTTTTCTTCTTTTGACAATGGAGAATTTATCATTGTATTTGTAAAACTTTTCGTGGTATTTATCGCACGTGCCGCTAGTGATTTGTCCCCAACATCTATTTTGGGGTGAAAAATATTATCATAAAATTCTCTTGCAACGGTTATAATTGCTGGTTCAGACATTATTTTACAACGTTAGATTAAACCTGATCATCAAGTGTCTATGTTTGAAATGCTGTCAATCCTGGAAATGGATGTTCAGCAGCGATAACATAAACTCGGAAATACAAGTACTTGTTAACAGTGTTTTCTGTCGGAATCGTAAAATATTGTTTTGTTGAAATATATGTGTTTTCTGTACTGTATAATATTACCCAGTCGATATCATTGTTTAATCCTTCCAATCTCCAGTTATAAATTCGACCAACACTAGAGTTTAATCGACCTCGCAAATGAAATTGCCAAATAACAACTGCAATGGGACATTTAATTTTAATCCAAAAATTTTCAACTTCTCCGTTAGTAGTCCATTCTTGTCTATCAGAGAAAGCGTGATAAGGATAATTTTCAGGATAATATGATGATGCACTTACCTCAAACCCAACTCGGTTATCAGTTGCTTTAAAATGTGTTGGAATATACCCAACATTGTTTTTGGTTCGTTTTATACCACCACTAAACACACTGTCAACGTACGCTTTATTTGTTAGATCATTAAGGTTAACTGGAACATATAACGTTGTTATTTTGTTATTTCTCATATATATGTTACCTGACATTGATCCACCGGATTGTCTTAAATACGGAACAAGTGCTCCTCTTAACTGATCGTAACTAATAGCATCAGTCTCATTGGCTGGTGGTGAGGTTGTCGGTAATCCAGTTAATTTTGAGTTATAGCTCATTACAAGGTTACCTGTCATTGTATCGCCAGCTTTATCGAGCTTGTTATTGTTAACAGAATCGACGTAGGCTTTATTTATTAGATCAGAAGGATTAACTGGAGTATAACTTGTTATTATTTTGTTAGGTCCCATATTTAAATTGCCTGTCATTGTACCTCCGATTATTTTTACAAAGTTGTCTTTAACAAATCTAACATTAGTCAGCCAATCGTCATTGCTAAGACTTATGTTGTCAAGTTGCGTATTATAAATCAACTTACCTCCCATATCAATCGATCCAGTCATCATTCCACCAGATAATTTTAAATACGGTGTCAGTGCACCTTTTAACTGAGCATAGCTAATAGAGTCTGTATCACCAGTTGGAGGTGAGGTTATCGGTAATCCAGTTAATTTTGAGTTGTTGCTCATTGTTAAGTTGCCTGTAACAGTTCTACCAGTTTTTTCAAGCTTGTTATCATCAGCATTCTTCAACTGTAAATAACTTACAGCTTGTGTTTGATATAAGTTTCTTGGCAGATACGCGGTTTCTAAATTTATTATATTTTTCCTGACATATCCAAGTTACCGCTTAAAGTTCCTCCTGTCTGTGATAGTTTGTTATTATCGATCGTTTTTAGTTGTGCATAACTAACAGTTTGTGTATCAATAACATTTATTGGCGGATAATTTGTTTCTAAACCAAGTACTCGCTGATTCGACATAAACAGGTTTTCTGTCATTGTGTCTCCGGTTTCTTTTTAACTAGCGATGATGTATCAGTTATTATTGGTTCGTCAGCGGAAACAGATCCTGTAAGTGCTGTTTCAAACTTTGTGTAATTGGCCATATTATGTAAATTATATAACATAAAATTGTAAAACAATGGCGAAGTCAACGATATTAAATTTTGACACCGAACGATTAATCAAACATAAACATAATAACGAACTTCCAGATTGTCATTATCTTATTGTTGGTCGTACAGGCTCTGGTAAAACAAACCTTTTTGCTAAATCTCTTACTCAACAATAACTTTAATTACGATAAGGTATATATTTACACAATTAATCCACAACAAGACAAATACGAGTTGTTACGCGAATACAACAATACACTTCGTGTTGAGCTTGACGCTGGCGATATTATATTGTTAATAAAAGAACCAGAGGAATTAATCCCCGTCAATGAACTTGATTCGTCCGAGCATAAAATAATTGTATTTGACGATATTCCGCTAAACAACGAGGAGATGAATAAGATTAAGTCGTATTTTTCATTATCGCGTAACAACAAATGTAATTCGATTTATCTCGCGCAAGGCTTTTAGAACGTTGACAGATTTATTAGGCGAAATAGGGATGTTTTATACTGTTTCCTGCACTAGATAATGTTGATGTGAGAAATATTGCAAACGAGCAATGCGGTGACGTAACAAAAGATAAATTTATTGAATTATATCATCAGCAACTGAAGAAATATACAATTTCTTTTTATATGATAAACTAGCGCGTGATCCAGATAAAATGTTTCGTTGTTGTATCGACACATATCTTTTGACAAATTTTATATCACGTATAAAAAATAAACAATGGACAAGCATCAACAGAAAATTGAATTAGTAAAGAAACTTATTACAACTAGAGCTGCTTTTAAGAAAAAAGTGGAAGAAGCACGTCAAGGACAAGTTCAAGCAGAAGAAACAGCCGCTAAATTTTTTAAACCTGTTACCGAAGCAGTACTTGGTAAACAAACAGAAATATCTGTGTTATCTCCAGAAGAACTAGAAAAAATTAAAGAACAAGGTTTATTAGGTTTACTAGGAGAAAGATCAAAAGAGAAAACTAAAAAATTTGTAGAGGAACTTGTTAGAAATATTGCTGATCTTGTTGCACGACTGGCTGAATTTGACAGATTAATAAGCAACCCTCTTGAGCTACAACGTGCTATTGCAAGATTGACGGTTAATCCAGCCGAGTTAAGAAGGTTGATACAAAATTTATCAGAGCAACTGAGGTACTAGCTGAAAAACAAAAAATGGTGACTGAATCTATCGCAGAAATAATGCTACTCAAAAATCAGATAATATTTTTCAGAATAAAGGCACGTGAAAAATATTGGACAAAGAATACGATGATTTTTTAAAACAAATATGATATCGAAGACATTGAAGATATTCGAAATCAGTCAAATTGGCCAAAGGAGAAATTCAAAAATTTAATTGAAGAATTAGAAAGAATTTCTTCACTCGGTATAGACACTGATAGAGAAATAAAAGAAGCTTAAACACAAGCAAGTATTGTAAATAAAGTGGATACTATAAGAAACGGAGTTATTGTTTATGTTTTACATATGACAGCAAACCAATACAGAACCACAGAAAAAGATTATCCCAAAGGTTGGATATTTAAAAGATTATTTGATAAGTACGAAAATCAACGAGATAGAAAATTACCAGAGGAAATCACTGGATCTGGTGTTAAAATTTTTACATCAAACACAGAAATGGTTGACCGACTTATCTTATTAATATCATCAAAAGAAGCAGGTAATAATAGCACTGAAATCGACAACGAAATTATTGATATATTAGATAATCTTAGATCGAGTGGATTACTAACATCATCCGAATACGAAATTTTACATAGCGATCTTATCTAATTTATTGTTATAATGTCAACAACACTATTGCTTGATTCATCGCAAACAACGAGAAACAGCGCAAACTTTTCTGTCTATTACAATCCACCAATAATACTGGATCCCGGTAAACAGTACGAAGTCGGATTGATTTCCGCTACGATATGGCATGCTATGGCAAATGTAAAAACAAACGTCAATGACGACTTTACATTTAATTCTGGTGCTTGGGTATCAGTCAAAATACCACAGGGGGCATATAATGTAACTGATCTCAACAAAACGATAAGAGAGTTGATAACAAAATACACTGCCGTAGATAAGTTTGAATTAACTCCAAATTACTCCTCGACAAATAATATACTGTTCGATTACTCTTGAAAACCAGATCACGAACATAACAATGCAACTAACAGATCAATCAGGACGACAAATAGATCTTAACAATGAAATTGTCACGTATTATTTACGACTTCGCGCGATCACGTAAATTTTGTAAACCTAATTTAAACAAAGATGAGACAAAACAAAAGTTTATAGAAGAAAAATTGTAGGTGGATTTTTTTGGAAATATATTTACAAAAATAGCTGAAAACATCCCAGGAATTGCGCGTAAAGTAGCACCAATTGTACTTGACGCAGGCAAAGCTTTTGCGACGGGGGCATCTAGCGCAGCAGGCACCGCAGTATGACAAAAGATCGTTGATAAAATGAAAGGCGACGCGGAAATAAAACGAGCAATATCAGATATTGCACCAACAAGAGAAACAGAACGAGCTATGATAGCTACAACAAAAAAATTGCTGTCACAACGTGGTGAAGAGGTAATGCGCATACTTGTAAAGAAAACAAGAATAACTCCTGCTGTTTTTTAGTTAATTAAATTTTGTGTGCCACACAATTTTGTGTGGATAAAATAAATAATGTCAGTTAAAAATTATCTTGATCTTACCGAAGAACATGATACCGACAACACAACTGACAGAATTCGAATATGTCGAGTATCTCGACGAAAACTCAAACAACCCAAATCAAGCTGGCGTCAGAACCTTTAACACGCGAGACGAGGACGTGTTTTTGTTGCCACACAAGGCGATGTTGGAAGTGCGTGGTCAATTACTAACTGCGATAGGCGGTGATATTGCAGCTGGTGCAGATATTGCACTTGTCAATAACGGTTGGAGCTTGTTTAAAAGTGCACGGTACCAACTAGCCAATCAAACCGTAGAAGATATTTCATGGCACTTTCCCGTAGCGAGTACAGTATTGAATATCGTCTCGTTCAGCGATGATTATTCGAGATCATTGGCCACAAATATGATGTGGTTTAAAGATACTTCATTTGGGACAGCTGTTTCAAGCGAATTTCGTACTGGTGCTGGTGATCATGCTCCAGACAATAATAATCTAATCGCTAATACAGCTGCTAATGATGCAGCTGCAATAGGCAATTCAATAAGATTAGCGGTCACAAGAATAAGACAACAGCAATATAAAGAGGGATATGCCAAACGAGAAGCATTTGACGCAGAATCTCGCCAAATAACGATGATGCTTCCGTTAAGTACAATATTTGGATTTTGCTGCGAACACAACAAAGTTTTTCGCGGGATAAAACATACACTTATTTTAGATCGAGCTGATCATAACGATTGTATAATGCACGCTGATGGAGTAGCTGAAGGACAGTTTGCTATTATAAGATTAGCGCTGTGGATGCCACGAGTTGTCCCATCTGTAGCTAAAACAATGGAACTCGAATCATTATTGACCGCTTACACGAAAAAATATTTTTTCAGCAAAACAAAATTTATCAAAAAGCAATTCCTAACGCAATCGATTACATCTGGCGTGTTACAACTACGCCAAGCGAACAAGTACCTCGACATTTGTTCGTTGCATTTCAACGACAGGCACGTCATAATAATCAAGAAACGAACAACTCTACATTCGATAACCCTGATGTCAGACGAATATTTGTTAGAGTGAATTCTCAACAATATCCCGAACGTGCAATAGCATGTAATTGTGCCGTGGACGTCACCAGAAACATATCTCGGCCGTACATGTATCTTATGGAGGCTATGCAAAAATATCAGGACGTAGACAGTGGATCTCAGATATCAGTAGCGGAATTTCGATCACTGTATCCTATCATTTATTTTGACATATCAAAGCATCCCGAGCGAGTTATTGGATCTACTGTTGATATTGAGGTCACTTGGAAGCTTGGCAATCTGCCAGCTGAAGTGTATAACGTATATGCGCTAGTTGTCAGTTATAGATTCTTGACAATTGATGCGATCAAGGGAAAGATGACTGTCCAAGTTTAATCTAACAAACAAGTATAAAATGAAAACAGCTAGAGAAATATACCTTACGCCCGGTCAAATTAAGAAATTATCAGCGGCGGTTGCTAAACGTAATTCTGTCTCTGTAATGATAAGGTCTAAGGGGACTGACAACGCCGCCGCAGTGAAAGTAATGTTAACTCAACAGCAGCTAAAAAGGCTAGATCAGGGAAAACCCTTTGTTCTCAGACTATCTGTTGCACAAATAACAGCGATGACAAAACACGGCGGATTTTTTGGACCAGCACTTTCAGTAATTTTACCAAAAATTTTACCTTTACTAGGAACACTAGGACTAGCAGCAGCGTCAGGGGCGGTATCTGGAGCAACTAAAAGGCGGTATCTGGAGACGGTGTCTCTGGTGATGGAATCAAACAAATTTTTATATAACAATAAATAATATAATACCAGCTAAAAAGAAATCGCCAGCTACAAAATC
>JAECUM010052076.1:0-28910 GCA_016617855.1 Megalonaias nervosa | reverse complement strand
AGTAATGCTGGGATCAGCCTAGCACTGATTGGGAATCATTCTTTTACATTCAGATTCTAGCCCATGAATAGCCCCCACAGAGAGAGCCAAATATTTTTAAAATATTTAAATTAAGTATTGATGTTATTTTAATTATGAGTTTGATGTTGTAGAATATTAGCAATAATGAATAGTGGCATGTTTGAGAGAAAGGGAGAGAGCGAGTGAGAGAGAGAGACGAATGCATATACTCATGTATCCTATATTTCTTACAATGCATGTATTAAATCATTTCTCGTACAATTCAGTATTGTTTTGTTGTGCATAAAAATAGGGTTACTGTGCTCAGTGGAATTCAGTGTGACCTACTTTTGACTCAAGAAGGACTTTACAGTTAGAATACATTCTTAATTCACATTCAGTGCTATATGCCCTTCACTCAATACTATCCTATTCATCTGTATGCTAACCTAGCTTCAGTATACACATCTCCCTTAGTAATTCACAAACCCATTTAGAAAACTGAGTTAGGCATGGATCCCATTTTTTCTTCTAGAAAATACCCACAGAATTGGTCCCTAGTAAACATGAAGAAAATTGTGATCAAAACTGGTAAATGAAACCTTGATATATCGCTTGCTTATTCATCAAAAACAGCATTTGGTGCCTGAAACTTTAAAAAAAAAACATCATGAAATTTGCAAATTGTAATAAAAAGTTGCATATTTTGTTACATTTTCTCAGAAAATGACAATATTTTATGAAATTTTGATCCATGAAAATGTCCGTAATGCCTTCTGAAATACCAATTAAATAAGTTTGGTCAAGTGAAATTTCTATTTTAGTTCTCTCTTTTAATTTAGTTTCAGTGCAGTCATTGTGAATGCAATATGTCCTCTTGTATTAAAAATGTGGAAAGTGTCAATCTACCTTCCCAACTATGTCCATGAGTACATCTGTGAGAACCTAGTTAGGTGCCGACTGAGTTTTGATCTCCGATTTGTAGAAGTGTTTATTGTATTGTTACAATTAGTTATAGGTAAACCTGCATTGTATTATCACATTAACTGTGTATTTTGTGTCAAAGCAAATGATGGGGGTAGACATTTTTTTTTAAAGTCATTATCTAGTGCTCATAGTAGTGTGTCAGGTGAACTCATTGTAATCGACCAAACGAAAACTCTTATAAATAGTATTATGTAAGTAACACAATTAAAGTATTTAACATTAATCAGTGGTTTATCCATCTAATTCACAATTTTGGTCCAGTATAGCAAATAATGTAAGCAAAAGGTGTGCTCATTGAGTGAAAAGCTGTTTCCCAGATATGGTTCATTATGGAGAAGTTCCAAAGTTTGTAGTAAACTTAAAATTCTTGAATTGGCACTCAGAAATTTGCTCAAAGATGTGCACAAATTTCATCATTATGTACAATGAAATCACTGCTTCATTATTTTACTAATATGACAATACATTTATATAGAGTCTCATTGTCAACAGTTATTGTTTCATGAAATAAATATCCAAAGTTTAAAACAATGAAATCTTGTTTTGTTTTAAATTTACAATAAAACACTTGAATATTTCTACCTTCATATGCAAAAAGAAGTGATTAAACACTCATTGTTTCTGAAGGTACACATGGTGATATGTATTGAAATCTCTTGGAGTAATGCTCTTAATGATGTTTCGGAGGTTGATTATCTTGAAAATAAAGGTAATTTAGACACAAAAGCAGACTTCATTAAAAAAGCATTTTATTGACAATTATTCCCAACATTATAGACCGAGTATTAAACCATTAAACTGCTCTCCCCTCCATCACCACTCTGTACTCTTCGTCTTCTCACTGCCACTGTCCAGTCAGGATGGTGCTCTTTCTTAATTTTTCAGATGCCCCTCAGTAACACATGCCATTGATTATGTTTCTTTGCTTTGGGACCCACTGTGTACGAATTATTGAGGGATAGGTGTAATTTAATGAAAGTATAATTGTTGAAGAATTTGTGTTCTAAAAAATATTTTGCTGGTTGTAGATGCCTGATGTGACATTGCTACTAATTCCGTAACCTCAAGCCATGGAGATGTTTAGGATAGTTTTAGATAAAAATGTATGGCTACCATCAGATATCGGCATAGTGTCTTTTGTGATACTCAACCATTGTGCTTTTTTATTTTCAGAAGTTAAAACATTGCAGTCTCGTTTGAAACCATAAAAAGTTGAACAATTGCAACCAGAGGTACAGTTCCACATTTTGAAGTTGTATTTCATACTGCAAGTTTTAATTCTCTATTGATGTAAGGTCAGTATTTTTTTGTTGAGACATTAATTCTACTCTAGGTATTTAGTGTAAATTGTTATAGTTTTAATGGTCCTTTTTGTTTGTGTGGTCTAGTTTCAAGTTTCAGCTACATGGAGCACATAAGGACTACACACAATGAGAAAGTTGTGCATATATATATATATATATATATATATATATATATATATATATATATTAGAGACAGAGGGTCAAACTTATGAGTGTCTAAAGAAATCAGCAGTATTTACAAGATGAATTTGACATTTTGCATTATATACAATATGTACAATTATTATATGCTCAGTCTCTTCTCCGTTAACTTTACATTGTCAGAATTGCGCAGTATTTTACAATATTGCACTCATATGCACTTCATATTGCACTCACGTGCACGACACATGTGCCCAATAGTGTATTAGGAACTACTTTGTAAACAAGTTATGTGCACTTATGTAGTAGATGCTTTACGTTTTGGTTGATTAAATTTGTTTCTGAATGAACTAAAGGAGATGTTTTGTGGACTGCCACATACTAGCTGCTTTGTCACATTCCGCGTTAACTTTTTTGATACAATGTTTTGGATTCAGGCTAGTGACAGATGCCAGACAGGTCATAAAATTGCTGGGTCCCTACAAATAACATGCAAGTGACCAGGTATAAACTGTCGTGTTTAGATGGTAAAAAGAATGGCAAAAATATACTTAGTTTTACATCCTGAATTTCCTCAAAATGTACTTTCTTAGTTCTGCAAATCCAAATTACATGAGCCATTTCATGGGTGGTCAAGCTTGATTACACATTTTGAAATTGTACTGTAATTTTGACTATATTCCAGGTGCAATTACATCCTTCTTACTGCACTCAAAATGAAATAAACATTATATTCCATAGCATCGTTTTGATAATTGCAATTGAAAGACTTCATATTTTTCCCACATTATGTTTTCAAACGTTCAATGACAGAACAGAAACACACTTGCAGGTGTCAACACGCTGCTCCTTCACTGCTGAAATCAGATGTACTTCATGTAGAAATGACACAGATAAATCCAGTCATTATCACAAAATTTAGCAGAATCGACAAAAATACCAAAATCAATTCATTCCAGACTAAATGGAAAAGTTGTTGCAATGCGCATTCATTCACAATATGAATCTATATTTCAATTTTAAGTAGACCAAAATGCCATTTTCTTTCGAAAATGATGTCTAACTCACAAATAAGTTCAAATTTATCTGGGCGGAGTTATGTGCGCATTAAATGTTGTGAACTGATGAATCTGCGCTTGTGAATTTAGTTTGGAATACTGCATAAATTTAGTTACTTTGTTTCCTGTAGTGTATTTTTGTTTATATAATTAAGCCTTAGGTAGAATAAGAAAATGAGCATATAATGAAAAGGTTACTGCATTTGTATGGGAAAATATGAACGAGTTTTGTAGGATGGATATACTGCACGACCTTGGGAGTGCAGTATATCCATCTGAAAAACTCATTCATATTTTCCCATACAAATGAAGTAACCTAAAAAGACCATGCTAAAAATTTTATTGTTAAAGTGCTTACTGTGATCTTGATCCCCAAACACTTATAATATATTGTTTAATAGGTCAGATTTGATCAAATAAAGCCAATTCAGGGTAACATTCCATGTTTGTGATAAATGTTTTGGGGAGGGAGAGGGGATTAAAAACGATGAATAACTTTGAATATTTACTCCAGGAATGAGTTTCTAAGCAATATTGTGGCTTTATTCAAATTCTTAAAATAACAGTGGAGATTAGGACTTTTTTTATTTAAAAATACATTGTACCGAAGGAAGGCAGTTTTTTAAAACTACAGGTAAAACCCATTACAGCACGATTCGTTATAACGTGATTTCACTTACAACATGATGGCAGCATGGCTCCCATTTTTTAATTTAAGGTGACCTCTCTTTTTAACATTCTAAATACATGCTCTCGGAAAAGCTGATTATTTGTATCCCTAGCAGATTTTTAATCCCAGCACTGCATTTATTGTTGCCTTAACTTCACTGTGCACCATTTCCGCCATATTTGCATGTATACAATTCAAAACTGAAGTGTATTTGATGTCTGATGAAACCCGGCAAACAAAACAAATGATATATGATCAAAAGGTTAGTTAAAGCTGATAACATTGAAATTTCAATGCACATTTTCTATGGGGAAGTTTTTCAGAAAATTTGTTAACACTATCCTGCGTATAACGCAGTGTTATTCTTTGGACCCTGAGCATCGTGTTATAACGCGTTTTATCTGTATATGCCAGGGTACTTTGGAACAGCTCTTAGCTACTTTAAATTAGACTAACAGTTATACTTGAGTACAGTGAATATAAGCAGTGTAATTAATGTTTAAACATCAGTTCACATGAAATGTGACACACCTTAAAAATGTTTCTTTTGGGAAAACAAACACTTCATTGGTATAATCAGTATGTTCAAGTGACCATTTTAAGCAGTGAAAACAGTTTGGTTAGGAAATACCTAACTGTTGACTGAAGAGCTGGTGCCCATTTCTTACATGACTTTATAGGAGACAATTCATGGGGGGGGAATGGGAATGACCATCGAGACCAGGTGGCTGTTGTATAAAGGTGACCATTATAACAGGTTTGGTTGTATCTGTATACATTTTCAGATGTTTTTGCTATGCTGTCAGACATTATATCATTTGTGGTGGAATGTATGTGCATGTATCATTATCTTCCATTGACTGACTTGTTTGGCAATTACATGATATCATACATAGCACGATGGCATTCTGCAGACCACCGCCATCATTCTGTAGTGGGATTTCGCTATAATTAAAATATTGGATTCATTTTAGTCAATAATGAAATTAAATAACAGGTCCATTATGAAATTAAATAATACTGAAATAGGTCAGTACACAATTGTGTAATTTCAATACCCGTCATATTTTGACACAAAAAACATGACTGCTAAACTTTCAGCGCACAGTACTAAAAGTAGATTGATGTTAGCTCAGTCGATATGGAAAGGGTTTGTGTATGATGTGTGAAATAATATGTTGCTCTCAGAATTTTTTATATTTTAAAGACTTTTTTTCCTGTATTGTCTTTTTAACAAAAGCAATTATTTGACCTCATAATGGGTCTCATCTGTTGGTGATAGAGAAGATTTTAATAAAGCATGTCCTTGATCCTAAATCCTATCTCTAATGATGTGAGATGATACAATTTAATATCTATTTATTAATACAATATATTTTCTCTCAAAAAATTTAGACCTATAGCCCATTTAGATAACCTCATCTGACCTTTTTTTCCGAACTCTTTAGTATGGAGGTTGCACTAGAAGCATTTCCAGTAGGTATTGCAGCTGGTTGACACTCACTGATTGCAAAACAGAACGAAGTGAATGAAATTATACTTCTCACCATGGGCAAACTTTCCGATTGAACACCCTAAATAAATGCTTGATAAAGTAATTAATGGATCATTGTTAGGCACAATGGATACAGTTATATATCAAAAGGCACGCGTATAACCTGTGCAGATATTGCAATTGAAATTTTTTAAAATGTAGAAGAAGATAATTTGGCAATAATAAAATATTGAACACACAGTTCCTTCACAAATCAACAACAATAACAACACAAACATATCAAAACAAACAATGAATTACAATTAAACTGAATGTTCAAAGTAGCATTTTATTTATTTAAGTCAAATTATGAACCTTCTTTCATGATTCTGTATTATGCAAAACGCTTAGAATATGCATCTGATGATGAAATCCTTCTGTTAACCTTCCTTAATTAAACAAATCATTTACAAATAAAATAATTTCCACTGCGTACTTTGTTGCCATTGCGTTAAAGCTTTATACTATCGAAAAATTTAGCAATGAACATTATTTAATGTGATAGTTTCCATTTGCATATGACAATTGCATACTTTCTGAAAAGGGCAAGTTTTATACAATTATTATTGTCAGTTTTCAAAATTAATTCTATTTTCTGTTGTGCAAGTCAACAGATATGTAGGCATCTGATGATTGATTTTAAACCTTTTGATTTTTTAAATGAAAAAGTCAAAAACAAACAAAAATAATTTCCATTGCTTATTTTATTTCCATTGCATTCCATTTTTCATTGCATAGTTCAGTCATACCAATCTATAATCCTCTGATCATGTTTCACAACAGCTAGACCCTTTGTCAAAGTTCTTTTGCAAATGGTGAACTGTATACTGTTTTATTTGTAGGCACTTCTCCAGCCTTTGTCTGTGTTAAGCTATCAGCCTGTGAAGTGCCCCTCCACTCCCCAGCCATCCAAAATTTCTAAACGCTTTTATGAGTTTCTTTATCCCCCATAGTGTAGGTGTTTGTTTTTTGTAACAAATCAAAATGAATTTGGAAGAAAAAAAGTATATTTTAATTTGTATTACATTTTTTTTATTTACTTTGTTTATTTACATACAAAAAGGAAAAAATGGTGTAAAGTATAATAGTTGTATAAAAAAAAATGTGTTGTGATTGTTTTCTGGTTTCGGTCTAGTAATTATTTTTTAAATAGTGACAAGAATGAAGTTTTTGTATATAGTATAGTATTAGAGAGAGAGAGAGATTTTCACTGTATACATATGTATTTACCCAGTCCTTTCCACTATAGTAATTGTATACTGTGAGAGTGGTTAGAAATCACTCATCACTGTGTCATGGTTAACATAACTAAATACAAAACACTTAGCAAAGACGGATTCATAAGAGATGATAGCAGTTATCTTCTTGTCCAGCGGCTTAATTCCCTATCAGATATAGTAAATATCTAATATGATAGGGAGATAACTAGGTTATCAAAAGGGTCTATGGATTCTATGACATCACACTTATTGTATTGGCTGCTAATAAAATTTAACAATCATTTAACAAAACTTTGATATATTTACTTTGTTTTCTTAGATAAATGTTAATTTCCTGTTGTTCTCTGCATTGTTGCTGGGTTTTTTTTAACAAAATCATAGTGGTATTTATTAAGATAGTAATATTTACTGTGAAAAGTGTACATTTTGTTCGATGCCAGAAAGTATGTATAGCAGTATAGATGGATTAATGGAGCATGGCAGTGGGCATCTTAATCCACTTAGTTGGTGAAAGCATGATGCCAGGAACAGGGACTGATGCTATACACCATTTAGTACCTATTTATACAAAGATATGCCACCATGTACTTGTTTTATTACATTAAATAGTTTTGTATTATTAACTTTTACATATACTGAAGCTAAATATTAGGAAAAGAAAAAGATCTATATTCATAAAAACAAATGACACAATGGAGTGTTTCTCAATTTGACAAAAATATTACCATTGGATACATCATGAGGACACACACACACACAAACATACATTGGATTGTGAAAACTTGTGATAGATACCAGATAATGAGTATGATTTCAGCATTTAATGCAGTTTTCTGGCAATGTTTGTGCTAGTGATTTAGCCTGAAAAAAAATTTTAAAAGAGTCACTTATGTTTGTCAGACTGTAGGGATTTATCATATTTTTGGCCAAATCATGGTTTAAATGTTAACTAAAATGTGCCAATAAATTATGTCCAGGCTATTTTTAATATATTTTATTTGCATATGTCTTACTTGATTTTTAACTAAATTTATTTAGTGCTTCTTTGTTGCAAATTTTTCAACAAATATTGATGGGTCATGAAAGATTAAAATGCAGTCATTTTACCTTGCAAATCACTTAATAGAATAATCCTTACTCATCCTTTAGGAAAATTAGAGGATTTATTCAAATTTGATGAATTCCAATCTTCTTCCATTGCCTCTTAAAGAAAGCCCAATTAAAAGTTTCATAGGCAAAAATGTTTAACTTTAATTTTAATGGGAAAGATGACCAAGGCCTGGGTTTACCCAATATAAATTAAATAGTTGTTACTTATATTTTAATTTGCTTTTTACGTGGCCCATAAGCTGGTTGTGTTTATCTTGTGGACATAATTGGCATATACTTCGGACAAATAGTCCCTCCAATTTCATTTATGTTGTTTACTGCATATGACTGGAAAATTTATTCAGATTTTTGTTGATTTTTTTTTTTAAGGTGGATCATGGGATAATGTGTCATGACTCAAAAGTTAGTCTTTGTGCCTGACCAATTTGCTGTTTGTTGAAATCAGGCCACATATCTTAATTCATTTATTTGTTTCTATGTAATGGTTTAGTACTCTTGCATTAACAACTCCAGGTTTTTTTTTTCGATTACATTCTTAGACAAACTTAGCTAAATGTATATTGATTCTGTTACATTCTTAAACAAACTTAAACAAATATCTGTTGATTCTGTTACATTCTTAGACAAACGTAGCCAAATGTATATTGATTCTGTTACATTCTTAGACAAATTCTGCCAATGTATATTGAAAGGAATATTTTGGTAATTAATTTTTGCATAGAAATTCAGTCCGCTGTTTTTCTATGCTGATCTGCTGTACAGAAGTTTGTCCCATTAAAACTGACACACATCAATATATAAACATGTTTTTGATTTGCTATCTATATTTCAGAGATGTATTCTTACATTTACTTCAGGAAGTGAAATTTCTTGTTCCTGCTGGTTTATTGGAGAGAGCATACAATGCAGGTCAAAAGGAAATGCTGTTTACCAATTTGCAAGAAGTTATTGGAGTTGAAGTCACTACACAAGACAACAAGATGTCCTCATTGGGGTAACTACTCAACACGTAGAAGTTGCAAAGCACTATTTAGAGGAATTTGAAAAAAGTCTGAATATGTCTTCAGACTCTGTAGATGAAGAGTGGGATAACCAAATTAATTAATTAAATAATGTCTCTGAAGTGGAATTCAGGCCATTGAAGATTCTTGAACATGGCTTTGAAAGGAGAAAAAATGTACAACTTTCATGGCATGATGATGCTATCTTAATAGATGGACCAGCAACAGATACAGCTTCTGTCATAACATACCTAAGTAGTCAGCTAAAGGTCCTTAGAAACATACAATCTGTGGGGATTGCTTTAGATGATGATGAAAAGAAAACTGTGAAATATGTCATGAGAGATGTGCAGTCAGAAGATACAGTTTATGTCTATGAGGAAAGAAAGAGTCTGGTACAGTGACAAACAGGATGGCATCATGAAATTTCGGCACAAGCTCAGATTTCAAACTGGGAAGTTGAAGGGAAGTATGAGGAGTAGGAAGTAATTTGCTGGAAATATCCACAGTTCAAATGAAGATTCTACACAGAATTATTGCTGCAAATAAATTTGTACTTAAAATTAGTATAATAGTAATTTCTGCTTTTGTTGTGGCAGCTTCCTGAATCCATATGAGAATGTAATATAGTTCAAAGGTTTTAGGCAGACTTTGTGTCACTGATTACTACTAAATGTTGTCATGCAGAAAGTTGTAATTTATCCAAAGAAAATTCAGTCCTTGGTTATACAGTAGTATATAATTTTGAACGTCTTTTTTGTCAAAATTTAAATAAACCCTTTTGTAAATGAGTTTTTAAATAATGGATTTTAACCAAATCATCTTAAGGAGTTTAGGTTGTTTGAAAAATCTTGTTTTAGGTTTTATTGGCACAGATTAATTCAGAGTTTAAATTTTTTTCTTTACAAGATAAGATTCTAAATACTTTGCATTTTTTTTTTTTTATACTGTGATACGAAATGTTTATTTTGTATAACAGGCATATAGATTGTTATCTTGATTTACAACAGATTTTTCTGATTTGTTTAGAATTAAATGTTTGAAAGGAAGCAAAACTAATTTATGCTCATTCTTTTGTTCATTATTTTGTTTCCTCCTACCAACATAATGCAGGTCAGCAAAGTAGAGTTTTTATTCTGTATATTGAAATGCCTTTTCATGCTAATTTAAAGGAATATACAATAGTCGAACTTGTTTTGTGTGATACATTTTGTGGTTTAGTGCATGATCATCTTGTCCGGTTTAGTCACTCTGATAATTGTTAAGATTACAGTTATTGAACAGTAGTAACAGCTGAGAAGTGGCGGTATTGATGTACAATACACAAGTCAGCGGGAAAATGGTTTGATAGCCTTTATGACTTCCCCGGGGCCCCAAGTGGCCGAGTGGTCTAAAGCGCTGACCGTTACGGATCACTGCCATCTCACCTCTGTCTGCGTGGGTTCGAGTCCAGACTAGCCTAACGTGAGTACGTGAGAAAGCCTGCCAGTAGCTTCTCGTGGGTCGGTGGTTCTTCCCGGGGTTTTCCAGGGTTCTTCCTCCACCATTAATACTGGCCGCCATGTATAGCCTATCTTGTGCTGAAAAATGGCGTTAAACCCTATAACAACAACAACAACAATTATGACTTCCCTTAGTAAGATGTTGAGCTTGTTCATTTTCATAATTAGTGGCTATTACTACTGACAATAATTGTCAAGATTACAAATCCTAACGGCCGCGAGGTGCTATTGTTCAGATCAAATCTGCGTACATATCGAAGCTGTTTTGGCTTCTCTCCCTTAGTGTAAAGAAATGTAAACACAAATAGGGTACCAGACTGCGACTAATGAATCACGTGACAAGATCGCTGCCTTTAAAAAACACATGGCATTTTGTTTAAATGCAGAAAAGTTGTTTTATCAGTCTTGTATTGGGCAACACTGATGATTACAACCGGACGTAATTGTGCAGATCATAACAGGGTCTGCACAGTCTAAAAATTGATTTTTGCAGACACACACAGAGAAATTAGCCTTGAACAAATCAGGGTACCAGACAAAGACCGAAAAATCACGTGACAACACATTCCTTTACGAAGAAGGCATTTCGTCCGCTCTGCAAAAGTTTCGTCTGCATAATTAAATCGCATATAGTTAGCAACATCCGAATAAATCATTACAAAACATTAACATGTCATCACGTAAAAGGAGACGATTATTTTAGAAAAAAGTCGGTTGTTCTACTCGACATCGGGTGAAGCGGGGAGGGGGAACTTGTCGATTGTTGAGTAATTTCTCTGGTGCTTTTATTTAATTTCTTAGAAAATAGCACACTGGATGATCAACATCATTTTTATCTTCTTGAATCAATACTGCTCGAACCCAACATCATTTTCATCAACAGTTTAAATAATTGACTGAAATTTGGAGCTGTAAGAACTGGTGCGATCTTAAATAAGGCCTTTAACTCGTCAAAAACCTCAGACATTTTTCAGTCCAATGAAACTTGGTTTTCTTACTCAATAAATTTGTCAGGGGTTCAGCAGTTACGGAAAAATTGGAACAAAATTTCCAATAGTATCCAGCCATACCTAAAAATCACATCAGTTGCTTTTTACTGATAGGCACAGTGAATTCAGAGATAGCCTTGACCTTAGCATCTATAGGTTTAACTTGTTCATGCCCCACAATATGTCCTAGAAATGTTACACAAGCACAGCAGAACTCACTTTTGGATAAATTAATTGTCAAACTTGCATCAGTGAGTCTGTCAAAGAATTTCCGAATTGTTGCTAAATGTTCTTTCCAGGTGTTGTTGTAGATGATAACATTATCGATGTAAGCATCACAATTATCTAGACCAGAGGTAATCATGTTCATTAAACGTTGAAAAGTACTTGGCGAACCTTTCATCCCAAACGGCATCACTTTATATTGATAAAGTCCATCTGGAGTCATGAATGCTGAAATTTCTTTTGCCCATTCTGTCAGTGGAATTTGCCAAAATCCTTTCAGAAGGTCAGATTTGGTGACATACTTTGCATTTCCAATTTTATCAATGCAGTCATCAACTCTTGGTAATGGAAATGAATCTGTTTTAGTCACACTGTTCACCTTTCTATAATCAATGCACATGTGGAAAGTTTTATCTGGTTTCGGAACAAGTATACATGTGAACTCCAATCACTTTTTCTCGGTTCTGTGAAATCATTTTCCAGCAAATACTGAATTTCTTTTTTCAAGTACTCCTGTTTGAGAGGGTTCATCCTGTATGGGTGTTGTTTCACAGGTTTGGAATTTACAATTTCAAAATCATGGTAAATTTTGTTTGTTCTTGTAGGAACATCTGGAAATAAGTGCTCATTTTCAAATAATAACTGTTTAAGTGCATTCCTTTCTTCTTGTTGCAAATGTGAAAGTTTCTGGTCCAAATTATTCATAATTTCTGAATTCCAAAGATTTGTCACTCCAAAATCAGTACTGTCCGATTGCATTCCTTTACGTAAATCCTCCCTGAGTGGGACAGGTATAGCTAAATTAACTGCATGATTAACTTGGTTATCTCTCTCAACATATTCCTTTAACATGTTTATGTGGCAAAGTTGTTTTTGTGTTCGCCTCCCAGGAGTATTTATGATGTAATTTAAATCATTTACTTTCTTTTCAACTGAGTAAGGACCATAATACTTGGCCTGAAGAGGATTTTGTGGTATGGGAAAGAGAGCCAGAACTCTATCACCAGGATGAAAACTCCTTTCCTTTGCATTTTTATCATACCTTAATTCATTTTTTACTGAGTAGAGTGCAGATTAGCTCTTGTAACTTCACAAGCCTTTGACAACTTATACTTAAAATCAGAAACGTAATCAAGAAGATTGATTTCGCTATCTTCATTAGAAAGAAGTTTCTCTTTTAACAACTTCAGTGGTCCACACACAGTATGTCCAAAAACTACTTCAAAGGGACTGAATCCTAAAGATTCTTGAATGGACTCCCTAACAGCAAACAAAAGTAAATGAATGCCTTCATCCCAATCTTTACTCGTCTCAAACTAATATGATCGAATCATATTCTTCGAAGTTTGATGAAATCTTTCTAAAGCCCCTTGGGTCTCAGGGTGGTAGGCAGAAGATTTAAATTGTTGAATGCCAAATTCGTGCATACCTTTACTGGAAAATTCCAGACATGAAATTTGACCCTTGATCCAATTAGATAGATCTGAGAAGGCCATTTTTATGAAAGCTTTTACTATGGTTTTGGTTTCAATATTCCTCAAAGGAATTGTCTCTTGGAATCTTGTTGATGCACACATAATGGTCAACAAATATTGGTTGCCTGACTTGGTCTTAGGTAAGGGACCAACACAGTCTACCATAATTCTGCTAAATGTTTCATCAAATGCAGGAATAGGTTGCAGATGAGCCTTAGGTATCTTCTGATTGGGTTTTCCTACCATTTGACAAGTATGACAAGATCTACAAAATTTACAAATATCACTTTTGATTTTTGGCCAATAAAAGTGAGTCAAGATTTTGTGATAAGTTTTGTTTATCTCTAAATGACCAGCCAGAGGAGCTTCATGGGCCAAACTAAGTATTTCCTGTCTGTAAGATTTTGGAACTACAATCTGATAGTTCACTGACCACTCGTCACTAGCAGGTACCTCGGGAGGACTCCATTTTCTCATAAGAATTCAATTTTTAATGAAATAACAGACAGGTACTTCAGCGGCTTCAGTTTCACTAATGAACCTTTGAAACAAACAGGAGATCTCAGGATCTTTTTCCTGTTCGACGACAAGTGACTGTCGTTTATCACCCTGATTAGATAAAAGAGAATGAGTAGTTAAAAAAGGATCACTGTGATCAAAACCTTTTGATTGATCCAAATTAAGAGTGAAAGTGACCTCATCAAAAGCCTGACCAATACATTTGTCAGCTAAAGAAATATTTTCCTTATCAAAATCATTGTGTGAAAACTAGTTCAAAGGGACTGAATCCTAAGATTCTTGAACTGATTCCCTAACAGCAAACAAGATTAAATGAATGCCTTCATCCCAATCTTTACCTGTATCAAAACAATATGACTGAATCATATTTTTTAAAGTCTGATGAATATGGGGAATTTGCTAGAACATTTCTTGCAATGTTTAGTTTGTCTTGTATTAAAATTATGCTCTCTTCCAAAATGGTTGCCTTAGCAGCCATTTTTAAAACCTCCTTATAGCTACCTCTTGTGAATGGATGTACTTTTCAGTAAAATACTAAGATATGTAAATGTAACAGATCACGAATGAAAATGGTACTCATCTGACCTCCATCATGGCAAATCATCGCTGCTCCTTTTGAAACAATGGTGGCATTAAAATGGGTCTTTTACTAAACACTTCTTGCAATATGCAACCAATTTGGAATGAAAATGGTGCAGATGTGACCACCAACATGTTTGTGCTATGTGAACAAGTTTGAAAACTAGACTTACTGGAATTTGGGGTCAAGTCAAAGGTCACTTTGTTTTGAAATATTTCTTCTTCACTAGACTTATGAACAGTGATATCTGCATATACAGAGCTTTGTTGGTTTGACTTTTTATTTAGTTACATTTCATTCAACAAGTTGATTGTCAGCACTCTGACATTGATATCAAGGTCTGAAGTCGTGACTCTGGTTTTTATGTATGGTGGCTTGTGAGCATGATAACACATACAAGTCTGAATTGATTATCATTTTGTGGATACATGTACAACTTACGAGTACCTTGAATGGTGACAGTTCAGAAGCATGGAGTTTTAAAAGAATATATATTAATTATGAATTAAACCAAACTTAGCATGTGGGTGTATCTTGATAGTGTCTGAGATAAGTTTAGTGATCTGTTCATGATATGGGTTCAAGGTTAATGGCCGTGACAAAGACTTTTGGGTTCTCTATGTATGACAATGTTAAATTGGGCATGCATGATAATATATTTGTTATCAGATTTATTTTATTTTAGTGTCTCAGGAATATGAGATTTCAGTACTCAGTAATTTGAAAAGATAAATATAGGGAAGAAACACGTTTCCTTAGTACCTGAAAACTCATTTTGGCCAATAGAGCCTCAGTCCTTTCTAGAAGAGGCTCATGTTTTTTGTTTTGTTTTGTTGGGAGGGGGTGTCTTACTTTTTCTCAGTAACTTTATTTCAAAGCCATGTACATTAACAAAACTTTGTGTGTATGCCTTGTACAAGAGGCGTCAGGAAGAATCTTGTTACTCTAGGGGTCTAAAGGTGAAAGGTCAAGGTCAGTATGATTCCAAGAAAAAAATAGTTTTCAGCAAATGAACTTTGGTTCTAGACCATGTACCTTCACTAAACATTTCAGCTTTCTGGCTAACACAGTATCAATTTAGTTTTGATCAAATGTGGAATTCAGGCTTATATGATTACAATTCCATACGAGTTTGATTATAAGTGAGATTCTTGCATATTAATATGGTGACCTTTCATCAGACTGCCTGAACTTGCACCAGTGTAGAAATATGATATATTTCTGGTCTAATTTTGGTAAAACTGGGAATATAAGCTAATATTATAAAGATCTTGGGCAAGTTATATTATGAGCTTGTTCCATCAACATGAATGGGGTGATCACACATCTGATTGGTCGAGCCAGTTGCCAGTCTGGAGGATATACAGTGTATTTCCAATCCATTTTGATAAAGTTAATATAAGCTTATATTATGAAGGTCTCAGAAGATTTCGTTATGGGTGTTATATAATCTGGAACCTGAATATGTAACTGGGCCTGACTTGAACACCACAATGTTCCTGAGAGTAATCAATACTATTTTAGTTAAAAATGCTGAGGTTTTCATGAATGTAAGCAGGGCACTAAAATAAATAGGTATTGATGCATACAGATTTGATGATAATCCTCGAGTTTTCACAGAACATACACATTTATATAACAAATGTATACAACTTTCTTCATTTGTAGTGAAAGAGGTAGTTTGCACTGCTATATGTATGTGAAGACATGTAAAGTGGAGTTGTGAAAATACCTCAGGTACAAGACTCACTATTATTTCCAGGTGTACCTTATTATAGTTATTTTGTTTACTTCATTGAAATTAATTTTATTATGAGTGAATATTCTTGTTTATACAAACCTGTACTTTTTTCAGCCTAATCCTGTTCTTACAAAAGCATTGACTTGCCGGATTAAACCCTGTGGAGGCCCCTAGGCAGTCGAATAGGCAGTCAAAATCTCGGGAGCCCCCTTGCAATACATTTTTACCCCTCTCTCTCTCTCTCTCTCTATATATATATATATGTATACTTTGCGTGAACAGACAACATAAAATATGTGACTAAAATTGTTTTCTGTTTCTATTTATATTCCACTGGGATTGACCCCAAAGGCACAAGTTTTGGAGATGGATAGGACAGAACAGGGGAGTATGGGGATATGTGTTTTACAAACACAATAGTTATCCAATGTAAGAAGGCTTAGTACAGAGTGGAAGTATATCGACCTTGAACCCCCTAATTGACTTTGAACCCCTAACTGACCTCATGGAAAAATGGAGAGTGCTATGCATTCTCACTGGCATTTTGATTTCTTTGAAAGTCAGCATTCACCTTTAAAAATTTCCCAGTGATTAAAGCAAGATTTGTGAAGATATCATTGAAATAAGCATTCATTTTCAGAAATGTCCCAGTGATTGAAGCAAGGTTTGTGGCTATACTGAAAAGATTTTATTAAAATTGGATTTTTTAAAAAATGGAGTTATGAAGATTTGATAATTTTCATGTTGTGTAAGAAATTCTTCCTATTTGTTCTTCACAGTCAGGCAAGTTCTTGTCTCACTGCCAGTTGCAAACAGAGCAGAACTTTAATTAAGCCATCTTGGGCCATGTACAAGTAGTATGTGGGGTATAGTACTGGTAGCCACATGCAGTTAGTATATGGGGTATAATACTGGTAGCCACATGCAGTTAGTACATGGGGCATAATACTAGCAGTGACATGCAGTTAGTATATGGGGTATAGTACTGGTAGCCACATGCAATTAGTATATGGGGTATAATGCTAGCAGTGAAAAGCAGGTAGTATATGGGGTATAATACTGGTAGCCACATGCAGGTAGTATATGGGGTATAAGCTGTACAAGCAGCAATTTCCAAAGTTTCCACCTATTGCTCACCAAAATAGGTCTTGACTATGGATGCAATTCTGGAACTCTTCAATTAATATGGGCTGTCTGAGATTATCTTGATCAACTGAGCACTATCTATCAAACAATTGTTCTTTTTCCTTGCAAACTCAACAGGAGTTTGCCCAGTTTCCTTTCTACAATTCATAAACCTTGGTTTCACTAAAGATTTTTCAAACATGCAAAATTAAAATCTCTACCAGGGACAAAGAAAATTGTGAAATAAAGTTAATTTAAATTTGAAAAGCTATTTTAATTCTCTATGGTCTTAAACACTATAACAAAAAGAATAATTCATTTCTCTAGAATACAAAGTAAAAATGTAAAAGAAACACAGTATTGTGAAATAAATACCTAAAGTTCTATCACAAATCCAAAAGTATAATGTTCTGAATGAATTACAACCTAGAATGTGCTGATGTACCAATAGTCTTGAATAGGTTGATGTATGAGCAGTCTTTAATTTATCAAAATGAGATAATCCAGAGTGTCTTTGAATGAATTCACAATACATGTAATCCCAAAATTGTGTTTTAGTCCAACAGCCAATAAACAACTTGTAATTCCAATGAATAATTTTAAATAAATGATTTCTCTCAAACTATATCTGACCACAACTAAAAGTGATTCCACAAAATGATATTAAAGTAGACCTAATGACTTGCTTCACAAAAACCTCTTACATACATTCCCACTTGACCTATGTCACAATAGCATATTCTCAAAAAACCTCAATCATTTTAATGGAAAATTACAGCAAACTCTAAAGAAGTTTGCTTCCAGAATCTTCTAAGGTCATAATCAAGCCTTGATCTAGAACTCAAATTCAAGTAAACATCTTTAAAAAGTGGAAATTGTCAGGTAGACCAGAATTCTACCCTTAATTAAGGACAAAGGTCAAGCACACAATACAACTTAAAGAAACATAAATGGTATTATTTAGAACACTGCTCTCTAAATTAACATACTAATTCTCTAAAGCATCTTTCCTAAAATTGCTGCTGCATTCAACTTCATTCAACTGTTAAAGGACAAATTCATTATTTGTTACTTATATCTGATGATGGATTAAATTTAAACTTTTTATAAAGCTACTAACAGTTTTCAAACAGTACAACTTTTGGTCTTTTATGTTCATTGTACATAAAGCTTCTAAGTAAAGTATTCATTAGCTCCCTGTGTTATGTATTTATGGTACATGTTGCTTTCAGATTCTTGCTATCCTTTTTTATATGATTCTGTGTTAGAAGGATCATTATATAACTGTTGTTGTGACCAGTTTATTGTTTCACTTTGAATTATTTTTCAAGTGCATGTGTGTGTGTGTGTGTGTGTGTGTGTGTGTGTGTGTGTGTGTGTGTTTCTATGTGTGTGATCTTGCTTATGATGAAAGAAAGAAAAAAAAGAACAAAAACATTAAAGTTTATAATTCTTCTAAACCAAAGTCACAAAATACGTGTGTGGTGATTAAGATCAAACCATACATATTTCTGGTCTCAAGTGTCAAAGCACACAACCAACTTAGATATTATAAGTGTGTGTGTGTGTGTGTGTGTGTGTGTATGTGTGTGAAATTCTTCAGGCAGCTTGATGTAGAATACCAGTAAAGCTTTCAACCATTTGACCAACTTATCATTATCATTGATTGGAAAATTAACTGAGATACTATTCATCACTTTGCAAATGTAATATACAATCTACCTTCATTAAATTGGTCATGTATGCAGCTTCCTTAATATAATTCTGTGATTGTTTTTTCTTTTACATTGGTGAAAAACTTGACACAATCTATGTAATGATTCGACAGTATAAATTGCAATACATAAACTACAATCATTAACAAGAAATATCTGTAAAACATGTCATCAATGCTAATGCAATAATCAGCAGTGGAATGTGGATGAAATTGTAAAACAAAATTCATCCTCTAGAGTCCCTGAGAGAATGTCCATTTTTAGTATTCTCTATGTAAGTGTTAAACAGGACCCATACTCTGGAGACCCCGAGAGTATAATCCATTTTAGTATTATTTTTGTAAGTGTGAAATGAAACCCAATCTCTAGAGTCCCTGGGAATATGTCCTTTTTAATATTATTTACGTTTAATCATCGGCATCGTTAGCAATGAAACCTTCAACGAAGCCAACACTCAAAACCCTTTCTTGTTTAAGCGTTTCAAAGCGTCTAAGATAAATGACCAAACTGTTTGTACCAGACCCTTTGAACCTAACTGTGAGCAGAAAAATTACTTGTGATCCTACTTGCCCCTGTATGAAGCCACAAGCAATTAGGTACCGACACCAGTTACAGCATTTCGTACAACGATTATGCAGGAGGATATGCTTTGTGGGCTTTTGAATTCACCCTAGACCAAGGCAGTGACAAGGAACATTTCCACTCTATAAAATCCGGCCAACTTCGTGTGGAACTTCAGTTTTCAGAAGCTCTACCCCACACAGTGAATGCCATTCTATAGACAGAATTTGATAATACTGTGGAAATCATCAACTTAAGAGAAGTGATTCGAGTCTATCATAAGATTTGAAACAATATGAATTCTGCTTGGAATACGGGTCCTCTTTGGAGATGGGGGACGAGGATGTCTTTGAACCAGAACAAAAAGAAAAAGAAACAGATAAAGAGACAGTCATAATGTCCAGATGGCCGGAACAAGCAGACCATTTGCTAAGCACCTAGCTGAAAAAATTGCAATTTGACCCACGAACATTGTTTTGAATGTCAAAACGATCATCTCAGTCAGATTCACCATGACAAATGTATGATGATGAGCCAAGAAGGAAAGTTGGAATGGTATCTGGATGACACTTGGTATCTCATCTTCAAAGAAAAAGTCTTGAATCATTGGTATAAAGACTTGCGTGACCATTCCTTCCCTCTAGTGATGTCTCTGAAGATCCAACTCATCGAAGCTCTCTTTCCACAGAGTACAGAGATGAAGTGTAGAGTCACATACTTGACAGATATTTTCAAGGAAAAAGTCATGATTGAATTGATGACTCATTCTTACCTGTGAAAAGGATAAGAAAAGTGGATACCTGGGAACTTCATGATCTTCTGACGCAAAGTTCATACACTGCTTCTTGGAATCATGTAGTGTGTGCTAAAGATGAACTTTCTTATCGCAAACCTAAAGACCATTCAAGTCTACATCATCAAAACCGACAACAGTTATCAACCAGGAACCCACTGGGTGACCCTCTACTTTCCCAATCATCACAGTGTGGACTCTTTTGATTCTTGTGTATCACAGCCTTTGGAAGACGACATCATCGACTTTATGAGAAGAAATGCCGTATTGACTCAATTCATCAATGTTAGATTATGTGGAACAGATACCATGGTGTGTGGACAATATTGTGTGTATTTTCTTCATCAACGCAACCTGGATATCACTTAGAACATTAAGTGACTTGTTTTGATCGAGAATATGCTCAAAACAATGATAAATTAGAAAGATGTTTTTGTGAACATTATGGTTATCTTTTGTCCATAGCTCGGAAACATAAATAATGTGCATGGTTTGCCAATGATTTGGATCAGTGGAGTTTGACTTCACAACATTGTCAACCTTGTAAATATGTTCCTGTTTGAAATGGTAGAGTTGTTGATTTGTATTTTGTGTTGGAGAAGCTTCTTCTTATGAATAAACATGTTGAATTTTGAAAATTGTGTATGTTGATTTTTAATTGATTGAAACTGTATGCATATGCCGTTTCCCCTGTTTATCACTCTGGGTCATGTTTTCACTGAAATTGAAATCCAAGGGATGTTTTCCTTCACATGCGCACTTTAGGCATATAAAGGAGAAAATTTATCAATCTGACCATCCATTATTACTGTTTGTTAGATAATGTGAATTGAAAACACACACACACACACACACACACACACACACACAATATTGAATGATGGTTTAAAGGGGATTTGGATAGTGTGTGTGGATTGTTGAATGGTATAGGTGGTGTGATAGATAGTATTATTGTGAGATTGTATTTTATTTTTTAAACTCTAAGCTAACATGAGTTGTTTTGGATAGTGTGTTGCTTGGCGCTCAGCATTAAGAGGTTAGTGTTGGGACTGGTCGGCCTGGTGTCAGGATAATGTGACTGGGTGGGACATCATGCCACATATCTGCGGCATGATGCCCTAGTGCTAGACATCACTATAAACTGTCACACTGCAGACATCGTAGCGATATGAGTCAAAAATTGTTAAAGCTACGTTAAAAATCTAAATCACACACACACACACACATTGGATAATGCTTATAGGATGTTGGATAGTATAAGTGGTATGATGGATAGTAGGCTTGTGAGATTTGGTTTTGTGTTTGAAGCTCAAAGCTAACACATGGCATTTTGGATAGTGTATATATGGGATGTTTGATGGTATAGGCGGTGTGTGATTGTATGTTTGTGAGATTTCATTTCCTTCTCTTAAATTCTAAGCTAACACAGGACGTTTTGGGTAGAGAGTGTATGGAGTTTTGGATGATATATAAGGTGTGTGAGAGTTTTTTTTATTGGATTTCATCTTCTCTTATACTCTAAGCTAACACAAGGTGTTTTGGACAGTGTGTATATGGGGTGTAGGGTGGTATACTTGGTCTGATGGATAGTATTTTTGTGGTGTAAAGAATAGTTGGTTTGTGAGATTCTAAGCTAACTCAAGGCATTTTGGACAGTGTGCATTAGATGTTGGATGGTGTAGATGGTGTGATGGATAGGATATTTTGTGGTGTGATGGACAGTAGTTTTGTGAGATTTCATCTCTTACATTCTAAGTTAACACAAGGCGTTTTGGGTCATGTGTACGGGATGTTGGATGGTATAGGTGCTGTAACGGATAGTATTTTTGTGAGATTTGATTTTGTTTCTTAAACTGAAAGCTAACACATGGCATTTTGGATAGTTTGTATAAGTGGTCTGATGGATAGTATCCATGTTGTGTGATGGATAGTATGTTTATGAGGTTTGATTTTGTTTTAAAAACTTCAAGCTAACACAGTGCATTTTGGATACTGTGTGTATGGGGTGTTGAATGGTATAGGTGGTATGTGAGAGTATTTTTATGGTGTAATGGATAGTTGGTTTGTGAGATTTGATATAGTTTTTACAAAACTCTAAGCTGACACAAGGCGTTTTGGATCGCATGTGTATGGGGTGTTGGACGGTATAGGTGGTGTGATGGATAATAAGTTTGTGAGATTTGATGTAGTTTCATTTCAAACCTTTGTTGTTTGGTATGATTGTTGATGGGTGAAGACTAAACTAGACGTTTTGGATTGTGTGTATGTGTTTTTTTTCTTTCTTTGTCTATGTCCACAAAAACTAAAACTTAACCAAAAAGGTGTGTTTTGGGAGATCAGGGAGAAAGTAGAAGAAACCCCAACGGTCCCTTTCAGAGACCCTCCCAATACCTCGAAAAGATATACTCTTAAACGACTACCAAAATATCTTTGTCTTTGTGTTGTATAAGTACTTTTTTTGTTTATGTTTTCGGGCTCCAACCTAAATCCCTTTACCCATTATCCTTCCCATTGTTACCCCATAAACCATTTTGAACCCATAAGCACTTTTGACCCTATAAACACTTTTGACGGCATAAGTACATGACTATAAACTTTTTTGAGGCTATAAACCCTTTTTGAGGCTATAAACATTGAGGATAGAATTTCCCATGTTACGAGTCTATGCTGTTAAAATAAGCAACAGAAAAAAGTGAAAAGCAACAAGCTTTGTAAAATTCAACAAATAATTTATTTCCCTAAAGTACAAAGTGAAAAAGAAAAGAAAAAAAAAATAAAAAGAACTTACGGTATTGCGAATTAAATCCCAAAATAATTCTAGAATTACAGACACAAGTCCTAATATTTTAAAGCCCTGAATAAAATTTAGCAGAAGTCCAAATTAGCTCCAAAACTGAAGGTGTTAATGTGTCTTGTAAGCTGCATAATGTTGATGTGTCAACAGTTTTTTGTTGAATCACAGTATTATAATTCCAGGTATGAATTCACTATAAATTCCGATGAATGTCTTTGTCCAAGAATGTTATCAGAGCATTTTTGTATTTCCAGCGAAAATAATCACTTAAATTCAATAATTTGAAGAAATAAATTCCAGCCCAAAAATGAATTACTGGACACAACATGTAATACAACTTGATTGTGCTAGATCTAAAAGCACGAATGAATTTTCTCTTCTGTGACAAAATTATACAGTCCTCAACTTCACCTCAGGTCACAAAATTAGCATTTTCTAAAAACAAACGCTATTACCTAATGGAAAGGAACCTTCTAGAATTATCCTGATGTTCACCAGAATAAAAATGTTAGATATTATTAGAAAACTATTACTAAAATTACAATATGGAACCTGGACTATGTCAGGTACACCAGATGAATTCCAATAACTTTGACCCAGACCGAAATAAACATATTTACTTATATTAATAATGATCCTAATATTAAACCAATACGCATAGTGAATAATTTAGCTATGTATTAGTTGTTTGCAGAATAAAATTTAAATAAATCAATTCAGGTCATGCAGAAAATAAAATTGACTTTGACAAGGTCAAGTCCAACATACAATGTAACATTACAATAGCATTTAATGAAATTAATTTTTTTTTTCAAAAAAAACTAACAAAATATGCAGTTTAAATATACATAGCACCCATTCTTACCTTGAGTAGCCCGTATTGTGGTCAGCCACTTGTAACACTGTTGCCGTTTTCCCCAGTGCCGTGACGCCACCCATATTAATTTCCCGTTTAGGGCAATAGATTTTTAGGTTAAAATACATGGATGTTCCCGTTTTGATCCCAAGCGCCACATATCACTACTAACAAAGAAATGAACGATATTTAAAGAACATAACAAATGCAATCAACAAAGCATCTCGACAGCCGTTGAAATCCCACGATGCAGCAAATATGTTATTTATGTGGAAGAAATGGCAAAGAAAAGAAATGACAAAAACACACGAATGTGTGAAAAGTGTCAAGCACATTTGTGAACTTAATCATCCTGTAGTGACACTTCATACTGCGCAGCGAATCAATGGCATTAAATGTTTTTGTTGTAAAGACGGTGGTTGTGATTGTACCTATTAGGCATTGATAAGACTTATAAACTATTTCGTCGTTCTAGCATGGACCACCCAATATGTTTGGTACCCACATTTATTCATCCTAGTTCGACAACTATGACTTACTCGTTATTCATGCATAACGATGCAGACAACTTAAACGATGCGGAACTTTCACAGCTTACAATGTAGTGTGGCGATGAGTTAGCGTTTAAGAACGCAATTCGGCGTTGCTTTGTAGGATGCACTCATGTGCTGTGTACCCGACATCTGAGGCAAAACTGTGCTCAGTATATCGAAGATTGGGTTGGATATCCTAAGCCAGTACGAGAGAAATTAATTGATGAAATCTTTGGAAAGGGCGATTTAGTAGAAAGCAAAGATTTAGGTACATACAAGACACGAATTATAGATTAAGTGATTATATTGATATCAAAGATGAGCATACCGGTGGAAAAAAATGAGACCATAAGTTGATAGCAAACTAATACCTTTACTATCTAAACGTGTTGTGGAGCCTGCCAACGAAGGCAAAATGTCAAAAATTTGACAAACAACAACTCTGAGAGTGGTAATTATATTTTGAGGTCGGCCATAGGCTGGAAAGTGTCGGAAATGCGCAAATTTATACGGACGCTGTATGATATTATTTAATGGGATCAAACAGAGATATCGCGCGATAAGAGATAAGGGTAACTTAAAATTACATGAGACATTTAATCGCCATCTGCTCGATATCGACCAATGGACATCCATTGCTCAAGTACAGAAACATAAACGCATGTTAAAATTTTAAAATAAAAATGTAAAACCTAAATAAAGAACAACTTTGCAATTGGCTATAATAATAGTCTTCGTTTTATATTAAGCCATCCAAGATGGAACAGTGCATCCAACATGTTTGTAAATTATAACGTATTCAGTTTTGATGAAGTAATAAGAAAGTACATGTTCTCAGTGATGGCAAGAATATCTAATAGTAAAAACTGTATCTTGAAATCTCTTTGTAACTGTGACATTCATTTAAATTCTCGTATTATAAGTAGATGGAACATATTACTCTTTAAATGTGCTACATAATCTCATTCTTGATAATGCCGGACACAGTCCACTGTTGTAGATGTGTCTGTTTACTTGTACATAAGATATCTATGATTTTTTTGTTTAAAATACTTTTATTTTATATCTATATTTTAATTTAGATGCATGGACTATGCAGTCTGAAATAAAGGATTCTTATCTTATTTAATCTTAATTTCTCTTGATGGAAGAATGTCTCTGCCGACAACGGCGAGATCTCCCCACCCCACCAGCAATTGAAAGAAAACGCGCAAAACGATCAACGCAAATTTATTAACCGAAAGTCGCTAAAACTGTTAATTGTTAAACGTGCAGGCTTAAAAATACCTCAATAGATCAGTATATATGTAATGTTTTATAAAGCAATGTATTATTATTATTATTATTATTATTATTATTTTACTATGTTCTAGTCAATAAAATATGCATAATCATTGTGTATATTTGTTCAATGGTTATGATAAAGTACCATGTACAAGTCAATATAATATATGGTCTAATTTATACAGAATCTGAGTGCATCTGTCGATTCTTTATAATATTTTAGATACATATTGGTAACAAATAAATTTTCTTTTGAGATATGTTCCGACTATTTTGTTTTTACAAATCCTTATGACTTCCCTTTGCATAGTCTCTGTAATGCAGCAATTTAGGTTACATAAAAGTTTACTTACATGCTTTTTTTTTAAAAAAGAAAATGTTCTCTCGAATGATAAACATGTATCGCTCACTGCCCTTCAACAGTTATCTGCTGTAAACCATAAACTATAAACATCGAAGGTTTTAATTTATAAACAAAAAGTCCTTTTTGCAGTCGGGAATCCCCTTTTGAACAAGAACATCATAAAATGTTCTGAGTTCTGTGACGACAGTGGCGCTTGGGTCAAGTGTACATTGCTATCCACAACATTTATTGAAACAAATGGCACTCTTGATGACTGTTAAACATCAGTATGTGTACTGCGACGACAGAAGCGTCAACAAAAAGCATATATACAAGCCAATATAACCGCAACCATTAGCAAACTAGCTTATACGCGTTCACAGAACGTACGAAACTTTAAAGAGCCCTCGGTCTGGACCTGATCAGTTCAAGCGGCGGATAATATGTTCCAGAAATTGCCAACCCTTCCTGAAATTCCAACCAACATCGCGCTTGCAGAATACATTGAAAAAAATATCATCCAGAACTTATCATGAATCCGTGAAACATCCGTCAAAAAATGTCACTTACATCAGAGCAAAGCCTTCCGTTTGAGAAAGATTAGCAATCAATCTAAAGCACAAAGGGGGACTGCAGTAGAGAGAATGATAAATTCATAAACAATTGACGATTACCAGCTTCCAAGAAAAACTTCCAAACATTAAACATTCAATTGCAAGATGAAGGCGTAGCCCATCTAATTCAGGGAACATTGCCCACCATATTGTTTGCGTAGGCGAAATGACCAAGAAACAAGCAAATTTGTCCAAACTGTGAAATTAATGGCGTACTACACCCAACCGTGATTCTCAACACTGAACAGCAGACGACAGACATTAAATTGTTCTGCTGTATTGAAGGTGGTAGCGTTCTTGGAATGGACAAGATCTATACTGATTTTCATATGACTCCGACAGTATTCAAAGACGTGTCCGTTAAAAGGCGATCTACAGACGACCATCCAATTGTGTTCGGCCCAACTTTCATCCATACCAACACCAGCGTTCTTCCGTGACATCGCTGACAACTTAACAGATAGCCAACTCGAGTTACTGACAATCGGCACAGATGAGGAATTTACATTCAAAACTGCTATCAAGCACTGTTTGCCCGGTAGCACATATGTTCTTTGTACTCGCCATCTAAAGCAGAGCCTCAACAGACACATGGAAGATAGAGTTGGGTTTCCGTTAAAAGATTGCCAGGAAGTGTTTGATTTAGGGTTCGGCTCAAATGGTCTTGTACAAAAAGCAGTCCTTTGCACCCACCAAGAATGACTCAATCAATTACGTTCCGTCATCGATGACAAAGACTCGCTTGCCAGCGAAAGAAAGTCCCGCACCTAGTTTGACACAAGTTACAAGCATCTGAACAAACAACAACTCCGAGAGTGCCAATCACATCCTAAAGTCGGTCATACAATGGAAGCTAGCTGATTTAACAATGTTTGTCAAACTGCTTCAGCAAACTAGTGCCCAATAAGCAGGAAGAGAGAGATGTTGTTCTCTGAGAAATATGGGCAATTATCGCCTCAGTGAAAGATATTTGCATCACCTTGTTGACGTTGATCACTGGCCAGAATGAAGAAAGAACAACTGGATAGAAACAAAACAAAAGGATTACTCACTGACTGCGGTAAAGACCATCCGAATATGATTAACTCAATAGACGGCAGAAGAACTGCAACCGAAACTCCTTCTGCAGACCGAAAACCTAACCAAATTAGAAGAAAGCGGGCAGAAAGTTCCAGAATACTATATATATATATATATATATATATATATATATATATATATATATATATATATATATATAAAGCCAAGTGATAACAGCAAACTCTAAAGTGCAGTTGATATCTGGGGCCGACCGTAGTCACATAATACTCTGAATTATTTTAACTAGTACTCGGACAAAATATCGACTAAATATGATGCATGGACGCTCGTAAAAAAAGCAGGAAAACAAAGACATCAATACCATTAATAACATCGTTCGAAGAAAAAAAGAAAATTTAAAACCAAAACAAGAATAAAAAGAGCAGAAACTAAAGACAATATTTTTGCATAGTTATTTAATCACTCATGTTTCAATTTATAATATATATTGTCACGAGTCTAGGCTCTTACATAAAGTAACAGAAAAGAGTGAAGACAACAAGCTTTGTAAAATTTAACAAATAATTTATTTCCATAGAATACCAAATGAAAAATGAGGAAAAAGAACTGCGGTTTTACGAATCAAATCCAAAAATAATCCAAGAATTAAAAAGTAGAAGTTCTAGTAATAAAAAGTTCTGAATGAAACTGAGTTCGAATCCAGTGGAATCCAAAATGGAAGACGATGACGTCTGTTGTAACCTGCGAAGTGTTGTGTTATGTCAACAATTTCTTGTTGAATCACAGAAAATATTATTTCAGTTTTGAATTCTGTATAAATTTCAGTGAATGCCTTTGTCCAGGGAAAAGAATTACTTGAAATTCAATGAAATAAAATTTCAACTCAAATTGCTCACAACAACTTAACGTGTCAATTGTTTGGAGCCCGACTGAACATTCTCTATCAAAACAACAGTTATACACTAATTTAAGACGCAAAACAGATTCCCGGATGAGGGTCAGTCTTTTAGAAAAATAGAAGTTTGTAACAATAAACACGTTTCATATCACGTACTCCAGGTATGGACTTGACTTAACATAATGATTCTTACTCTGAGAAAGAATACAAAATATAATTATAAAAAAAACTGTTTACCAAAACTGTCACTGACTCTGAAACAAGGTTTGAAACTAAATACAGTGTTTCTATTATTAG
>JAECUM010052075.1:0-11947 GCA_016617855.1 Megalonaias nervosa | reverse complement strand
GCAATTATGAGTTTATTATAGTTGGCCTAATGTTAGATCAAAACCGTTTGGTGGACAACAACCGAATAATTCACTGGTATTTGCGAATAAAAATAAACCGGATGGAACACCTGACTGGCAGGTTGTTGGAATTTCAACGGGCAGTTATCAAATAGAACAGATTAATGATGAATTCCAACGCAGAATTAAATCTATCACAGGGAAAGAATCTAAAATAGCGATTACTGTTCACGAACCAACACTATCAGCGGCGATTGAAATAAATTCTCCTGATTATCTCGTAGATATTTATCAAAGTTCGATTAGATCCGTGTTAGGATGGCCCGAAGTCACACCTGTTTATAATGGAGTTTCAGAACCAACTAAAAATGAGTTTAAAACGAGTGAAGAAAAATTCATTAAAAATCCAGAATATCGAAAAGAATATACATGGAGAAATATAAGATTTGGATTTGATCCAAACGACGATATATATAACTTTACCGATTTTGACGGTAAAAGGATCCCCAAGATATTTAGATCAATATTTACTGTTATCAAGACGCCAGGGGGGCTGGATCGACAGATTGTTGATGAAGAACTTATTAAAGAATTTTTAGATACTCTTAAACCTGAATACGATAAAACGTTTAATGATTTAAGAAATTTACTTATTTCATTATCACAACATTACAACGATAACGTAAAGCAGCAAATAATCGAGTCAATAAAACATTTAAATGGGATGTTACTCGATTTATACATCGCCAATCGAAGTATTATAAACATTGCGACTAAACTCGATGGAAATCTTTACACAGATCCAAAATCTAAGCAATTATTTCTTGATCATTATAAAATAACAGAAAAAGATTTACAAACATTTGTTATACCAGATTTAAATAACGCTGAAATGAAGAAATCATTAAATGATCTTATTGAAGAATATTATCCGGGAGTAATTGAATCGTGGAGAAAAATAGCCCCACCAGCGGTTATACTAAAACACAATAACAATCCCTTTGGTGACGGACGTCATATATCGCCAGGCATTGTAAATATAACAACAACAATTGCAGTCAATCTGGTATGTGATGTTATTGAAGGTAGCTATCAGGTAGATCTTTCTAAGTCTAGCCAGGCTCAGCAAGGGTATATATTATTCAGTTTTAGTCCGTTGGTCCCTCCAGGTTCGTTAATTGTATCAGAACCAATTAACCCCGTGTACCTGCGAGTTCATAATCCGTTATTATCAAGAATACACTTTAAACTTACAGACCAAAATAATAGAATTCTGGACACGAGGAACGAAGAGCTAAATATAAACCTGTATGTGAAATCATAATACGTTATTATAACAAAAAAAAAAATATCCGGATGTTTATTCTTTTGTTTACATAAAATCCGTGCAATCTATTATCTAGAAAGCTGTTGTGGCTGCATATTGATTATTCCATAACAGCTGTGCGTAAAGTTATTTTAAGAACCGCTATATAACTAAATCAATATCCGCTGTTACGGCTTAGACTCAGTGTTATAATATATATTTTTTGGAAACTATAAAATCTCATTCAATCGTTTTTCGTTAATTATTTAGTGATCTATCTGTTTTCTGTAAGCCGCTGTTAGTGAAGCAGCAAATATTTTATATATTACTTAAATTTAACTGTATTATTGATAAGAGAACGATAGCCGAAATGGTAAGACGGTTGGACGTAGATCGAAGCTCTACAGACTCTCGCGTGTTCGAGTCTCAAAAAATGCTAAAGATATTATCTTGCATTTGGCGACTGATGCTATTTAATTGGGGGAACCCGGAGTATTTCCTCGATATCCACAACAGACAAAATACACTCTCTTATCATACACCCTTGAGGGGTGTACCTTTTACACTCCCGGGGTTTTATATGGGGGGAAAGTGTACAAAATCTGTTGGACGTAGACAAGATTCCCTCGTCATCATCATCTGTATATATTTCATAACCATACAATCATTAGGATAAGTTTATGTTTGTGCCGTCCAAAATCATAAACCATCTGTATATATTTCATAACCATAGAATCATTAGGATAAGTTTATGTTTGTGCCGTCCAAAATCAAAATCATAAACCATCTGTATATATTTCATAACCATACAATCATTAGGATAAGTTTATGTTTGTGCCGTCCAAAATCATAAACCATCTGTATATATTTCATAACCATATATCACACACAAAACAGCTCCCTGACAAAAAAAGAAAAGTCATGGGAGCTAATATTTATTTTTATATTAAATAAACACTTATTATATAATGAACCAAGAAAACATTAATGATATTATTTCTGCTATTAAAAAACAAAAACATAACGGAATAAAAATATCTGATAATCTCGACCCTCAGAAAGTTATGTGCGATTTTGAATTACTGCAACAGAAAAAATTTGATAATAAATATACACTACCTTCAAACTACAGATTTATAAAATTAATTTATCAATCCATGCTTGAATCACTAGCTATGGTAAACGACAATCAGCTAAAGCTATTTGCACCTCTTGCACGTTCGATCGAAAATATTAAATCCAAACTGTCTCACGAATACGAAAGAAAAAAGATCGTGGATAATCGTGTAATGCAATTAAGAAAGATTATGCTATCTGATTCTGTAAAAAATGATAATGACGCTGAGAGCAGCAACGATGAAGGTGGACCCCTGACAGAGTCAGTGACTGTAATTATGGCTAAACAAAATCCTTGGGAAAATTAACGTTTCAGTAGGTATCTCTCATGGATATGTTTCGCATTGTGGATACCTCATATTGTATCCCAACCATGTTTCAGTAGGTATCAAGTAATCATTTGGTAATATTAAAAATACGGTAGACTAAACGTATTGAAAATTTATTTTTGTGTAAATCTTTTGGAAAAGGAAGATTTTTGTATATTTTCTGCGACAAATTGTACCGATCGTGGTACTATGTCAAAGTATTTGGCAGCAGAATTAATTGATTCAAAACTAATTTCTTCCCCAGTCTCTGTATTTACGGATTTAATAGCTCTCTTTCTGTATAATTGACACCTTCCTGTGTTTCCGGATTTACAATTTTGACTCTGTGTAGTAACTCGTAAATTAGAAATCGAATTATCAAGCTTATCGCCGTTGATGTGGTCAACCACATATCCATCTTTGATTATTCCAAAATAACACTCGTAGGTAAATATATGAGATAAATATCTTTCTTTCTTGCCATTAGCAGTAAATCTAAGATAACCAGTATTATCAATACTACCGACTGGTTTTTTCAATCTGCAGTTTCTAATCACGCCATCACGAGATGCTTCATAATTAGTAATGATTGGATGTGACACAAACTCATTTTGTTCCATTTATATATAATACTATTTGTTTAAATCATTATTTTTTTTTGAAAATCTAGCCAAATAATCTTCTTCGGTTTTTATAGGAGAGTCAGCGTTATTTTTTTTGTCATAATATCGTTTCAACTCTCTGTACTTTTTACCACCGCATTGCGCGCACAATTGAGTTTTTCCTCGCACTCCAGCACTACACACAATACACGGTTTTTGGTCCTAGACTTCCATTTCTGACACATTGCATATGATAACTACAGTATTCAGTCACTCATGATCTGTTACACGGAGACGTATAACCGATTTTTAACCAGTGGCATTGATTTGGTTGAATCATATACAAAAGATTAATGTTCAATTAAATATATACTTGCCCTAATTATAATATGGAGAAATTATCCGTTATTGAACCTTCCCCTGCTAGATTTGACCTTGACAGACTATCAGAATATAAATTTAGTACTTCGATGCAGGATCTGGCATTAATGGATGAGGATGTAACCGAAAGTATTCGTGAAGCAAAAAAGGAATTTCGTGACGATGGTGCTGCTCATGCATGGTCAACATTCAGAGTTGGAAATGTTACTAATATGATGAATGACAAACGAGGAAAAGTAATTATTAATCACCTTGATAATCAAAAATATTTTATTTTAATAAAATTTATTGTAAATACAGAAGAAGATATCTGGATTATTCGTGATAAGCGTGATCCAGTCCGTGTGCAGTCCGGGGGTAATATTGTTCCTTTGAGTAATAAATCTAAGCCCGGAATACTAACCGGTGTTGACAAACCCTACTATATACAAAGTTATCCAGCAACTGCAGTTGTATATGGAATATATTCGCTAAATGATAAACCTAATGTTGCGGATCTCAAGCCGATGAAAATATCAAGAATAAACTGCGTAGCTGAACGAGTTACAGAACATTTTACAAATGCGATACGTGGTAATGGTTTAACAGATTTAAGACATAAAAAAATAAACAAATGGGCAGAGTCCGTTAAAGATGCTGGTGCATCTATTAAGGATGTTGCTGAACTAGAAAAGTTATTAAGATTTCCAATAACAGTAAAAACACTAACCGGAGAGATATTATACGAACCAAAATATATAAAAAATGGAAACCCTATAACAATCGTTGATCATAATGCACATGCATGGACTAATGCTGTAACGATATTTCCACGAGATAGAAAAGTTAAGTTTTATGATGGTGACATCTTTGATTTTATTAAAAATATAAGTAAAAGCGACCCTGTATCCGTTTGGTTATTTCAGAGTTCGGAATATGATCATTACGATCAGTTTGTACGGCCTAACGGTGATATTTATCGTACAGAATTTCTTCATGAAGAAATGGAACATCTTGCATTGAAATATACCACTGATGATGTCATAGTTGGACAATTACTGAATAACTGTTTTACCGTACCATCGATTGCTGCCCATTTCGCTCAGGAGAAAAATTCATGGAAAACGACACGATCAGAATTCCTTGAAGATGTCAAGAAAAGCTGTGTAGAATATGGTCACGGTGGGTTATGGAACACCACATACAACCATAGTGATGTTATCTCGGTTGATATGGTAGCGTGTTATCCTGGGAGTTTTCTTGGATATGGAGTATGTTCTAAATATTTTAAGAGATTCGGACATCCTACACATGACATGACCAGGGTTGCGATAAACGGACATTTACCAGATTTTGACTTAACAGGATTTGCTCATGTAGAATTATTCGAATTTGCAGAAAATCTCCATCCGATTACTTATGCTTGGTTTGGAAGACATTTTTCAGAGCGATGTTGGGTTCCGATAGTACTATTGCGGTATATGCTTGATGCTGGATTTTTAATATCGTTGAGGGTAACTGAAGCGATTATATCGTATAGTTCACAGAAGCAAGTTTGGTTACCAGAACCGAACAGATTTAATATCGATGATGCCAGGAAAGAATTCCCTGATATTGATGAAGATCATATTATTAAAATAAATAAATGCAGAAACGAGTACGATGAGAAATTTGCAAAAGATCTTGGTAGAAAGATAATCGGTAAATTTACTCAAGGTGGTTCATACGATTATAAACGACATTGTACAAGATTGATTATGGACGACGCTGAACTAGATTTTATAATCACCGATACAACGGAAAAAAATACGTTTATAAACAGATGTAATGCTTATTTATCAGATGGAACGAAACTAGGTACCATTGTGAGCTACCTTGATGGCGAGTCACCGCAGTTTACTCATTTAAGATCTTCTATGTTAGCTTATGTTTCGATAAACCTACTATCGATGATAAATAAATTTCCTCGTCACGCTGTCAGAGTCGCTACGGATTCATTTTATGTACATAAAAAATATAAGGATTTATTAAAACTCGGTAATGGTGAATGGGGGACGTGGAGGACAAAACAAGAAAATATACTTAGTTATTCTGAATCTGCAGATGTTGAAATTGCGGAGACATATTACAAAAATAATAATCAAACATCAAAGTCATCTGCACCATATGTGTATGATCCTGTATCTAGACATAAAACAGTTTATCTTAATGGGTGTGGTGGTTCAGGTAAAACAACTCGTGTAATTAATTTATTTATAAATAATACATCAGATATGATTGTTTTAACACCGACGCACAAACTTGCTAGAGAAATAAAGCAACGAGGAGAAAAATCGTGTACATATCACAGTTTCTTTAGATGGTGCGGAGACACATGGACCCCATCGCGGATGGGTGAAAAATATATACATAAATATATTATATGGGACGAGATATGCACGGTGTCGTTAGAAACACTAAAAACATTTCTTGAATGGTTATTGACAAAGAATACTGATGTGATTATGTGCGGCGATCATGGTCAACCACCACCCTTTGTTGGACAGTCTCCACATGAATGGCTGAAGAATAACGTAAATTATTATGAAGAAATACATGATGACCATAGAGCTATCGATGAACCGCTGAAGGAATTTAAAAAGTTAATCAGACTTCAGCCAGACAGAGTACAATGTGAGATAATGCGAGGAGTAATTCCAGAGACTTCTATGAATGAATTTTGGACTTTATGGAATCCCGCTGATTTAATAGTCGCGAGTAGAAAGATAGTTCGTGATGAACTACAGGATAAATTATTTACGTTACATAAAGAAAAGTTTTCAGATCTACCTGTACCATTATGTTATCGCCCAGCAGATACTCGACGACAGAATATTGATGTTGAAATTCCTGGTGCCTTGGTTCCACCAAGGATACAGAATCTTGTCTTGAATGATAATATTTTAGTCGATATTAATGTCGTTGAGAATGCGCTGAGTATGAATAAATCGCCGTGGACGTTAGGATACGCTATAACGATTCACTCATCACAGGGGTTAACTATTTCTGATACAAATATCTGGATTATAGATGATTGGATCGAATGGTCAAATTTAGTCTATCTCGCCGTATCTCGAGTCAGGAGAATATCTCAACTACATAGGGTTATTATGAATTATATAGAAAATAATGATCAAACTGTTAATAATGACGTAATAAGAAAAAAACTATCTGGTTATAAGCAGTGTGACAAAAAAAATAATCGTGATTTTGATATTGATGCTGAATTTATTATAAAACTAAAACAACAACAGAATAATCATTGCGCAAGTTGCAACTGTAATATGTCATGGCAATATTCGAATAATAATCCAAGACAATTTACCGTAGACAGAATTAATAGTGATCTTGGTCATACACGTGAAAATGTAATGCTGACTTGTCTTGAGTGTAATCGACGTCGAGGTTCTGGACGTTTACAAAATTGAGCTTGGTGGTAATTGTGTATCCTCAGGAATTATTTGTAATTGTTCACGTACAAATCCACGTTGAGAGGCTGTAGAATCTAGTCTGTATATTGGAGGTCTACCAGTGGATCTAACCACGCTAGAAATTTTATGTGTAGTCACGCTCCAGATAGGATCGGTTGCTCTTTTTTTACCGCCTTCAAGTTCGCCGGGTTCATATAAATACCTTACAGTTACATTACCTAATACTGGTTGAGAGAAAGATTCACGTCGTTGTCCGTTATAGCTACGGGGTATATATATTTTTTTGATCGCATTAGAAGGTTTCATGGAAGTTGCACGAGTAATTTCATTATTCAACGCAGCTATCACACTCGGTAATCTTGCAACCCATTCACGAGATCTATCTTTGAGGTCAGCAGATATTTCCTTTGCATATTGATATCCGAATAACCGCTCGGCAAGTGTTCTATTAAATCGTTCAACGATTGCCTGATCACGATGAATTTCAGTATGTCCTCGTCTGATTTTAACGTTACGTTTCTTCATCAACGATGATACTACTCCAAGAAATTCTTTAACAGGATCAACTTGTAATAACCGTGGCCATCGTAGACCACCACGTTGATAAATGCGTTCAAACGCAGATGCAACTTCAGATGTTGTCTTTGTTGATAATGGCTCCGCTTCTTTATATCTACTCGCAATGTCAACGACAGTTAACGCGTATTTGTACGTGTGTGATTTTCGTCCACGTGTTTTAATGGTATCGTGTGGTAAAAATAAAATATCCGCTTGATGAACTTCATTAGGAACGCTAACATCAAAATGCGCATACTGAATTCTTTTAGGTGGACTTAGGAAGATTTGCCATATTGCCTGTCGTGCTAACCATGATGCAGTGACATTACGTGAAACTTTTGCCGCTTCGGCGAGTTTACTAATCGCTGCCTTACCTCTCCAGAATCCTCTCGGGGAATAATAAACAGATTCCATTATGATAGTTATATAATTAATTACCAGCCCCTAACACCAGTTTACCTTTCATAGCAGTTTTTACTAGAAAACTAGCTAATTTTTTTCTGAGAGATTTATTAGGTATAGAATTTAACGCGTGAATCAATTTCACATCCGCAAGATGTCGGTGTTGCAAATCCTTACTTTTATACGCGACATCGTGAACGTGACACGCTTGATCGATCTTATTTACTGGATACTCTCCTGGTTTTGGTTGATCTTGATCATCGAGTCTGATATAGAGACGAGTTCCAGGACCACAATAATTATATCCGGGTAAATGTTTCTCACCGGGATATTTAGCCCATGGAGTTCCTGGTAATTTTCCTAACGAAGCAGCGATATCACCCCCACCTGTCTTTGTTGGAATAAATTTATATTTCTTGGTTCCACATTTCACACACTTGCCTGTAAGTGCACGTCTTTTATTTCTTGTTGTTATTGTTGTTAATTCAGTAGTATCGGTAGGTGCTCTGCATCGAACACAATATAGACTCATATTATTTATTATATGGATATAATTGACTTTTCTGCGACACGAAAACAAGAACCAGTAAAACACCATCCAGCGCTTCCGAATTCTATTAGAATGATTATAAGAGGTCCGTCCGGAAGTGGGAAGACGCAATTACTGCTTAATCTAATAATGCGATGGCTCAAGTGGAACAAACTGTATTTAGTAGCACCATCTGTAGATGATCAGAGGTGTTATGAAGTACTTAAGGATTTTAATAAAAATGCAAAACTACTGGATGGAAATGATATTATTGATTTTATAACCGATATTGATGACGCACCATCTGTAGATGATCTAGATGGATTCATTAATAATTTAGTAGTGTATGATGATGTTATGCTGGACAAACAATCAAATCCAGCTAGAATATTTTCTAGACATAAAAACACGGATGTGATTTATGTTACTCAGAGATATACACAAATTCCAAAAGTAATCAGAGACAACTGCAATATTTTAGTTGTATTTAATGGAGTAGATAATTATACTCTACAGAATATTTATTATACTTGGTGTTCAGGCGACATGGACATGATTAAATTTAAAAACTTCTTTTAAAAAGCACAAGCTGTTCCGTTTGGATTTATAACGATAAATTTACACGATCCAAGATCAAGGTATCGTGTAGGTTTAGATAAAATCTTTGGTTAATTCATAGCAGCAGAGAGGCTGAAGGACATACGCGTAGTGACCAGATTGTGAAAAAAAACAGAAAAAATCTGGTCAATTAAAGAAGTTTTCATTATTAAGGCAAAAACTTCTTTTTTCAGCCTTCGTAGGAACCCTTAATTTTCAAAAATAAGGTCTCTACAAAGTTGTAGGGTTCAGCCTCTCTGCTGCTGCTGTCAATGCAGATTTCTTAAACCACCATACGTAATAAAATTATTAAGATTAACAAATATGAGTACATCCAGTAGAGCCTGGTCAGGAGTATTATACAAAATGGATTCTTTGAACGTCAAAGTAGAAGAAAAGGAGTGTACCAAGCGAAAACTACAAAAACTAAGGAAGAGACACCGATATTAGACAATGAGCAAACAGTTGGCGTTGCGAACCACAATCACCCCATCCAAACGTATCAATCATAGACATGTAAAATTTATTAAAAACAATGTCAGATATTTATAAAATAGGCACAAAATAAGAAAAGGCGTTTCCATTAAAACTATATGATATACATTACAGCATGAATGTAAAATTGAAGGTTTAAGGGCCGTGACACTGGTTTTATTAACCAATTTGCGTAACCTATTGATAATTGTTTCAGTTTATAATTCCATGCAACATATCAAACTTCTTATCAAAACAATGTTAAATTAAAACAGTAAGTAAGAATTGAAAAAGAAATTTTCAGCATTCTTTTTACTTTGTCTTAAATTTCAATATTTTATAGCAAAAGTGAAAAATATGCAACTTAATTTACCAAGTTTAAAGAGAGAAAATCGTGAAATATTTTCCGTCAAAGGAAACTATGTAAACATTTTAATTTGCCTTTTATTTTCGAGAAACCACAACATTAGTAAATAAGCTGAAGACTGATTATAGACGTGCGGTATCATCTTCGCTATATGTATCATCGACATTTATGCAAATGTGTATGATCTTCATTTAAAGTAGTATGTTTGTAGGGTGTTCTGGTAGTTTAACATCTTAACTAAAGCTGGTTCTGTCGCAGAATAACTTTCAAGAGTACATGATAGAAAAAACATATTTGCTGAGCAAAGTATGCAGATTTACATATTACGTTCAAAGCTGATAAAATTGAATTAAGCAGCTTCAGCACTGATAGTATGATAGCTAAAAGAGAGCAGTATAAAGAGTTATTAATTTACTTATCTAATGCGGGTAAATACCAAACTATTTATTAGGCTATTGTTCTGGTCCATTGATAGGGCATGCAACTCACTCACTCATCTACACTTATCAGAAAGCATGATAACATCTTCAACAAGGTTTTGGCTAAAGGCTCGAACGTATCTTAGTTGAACTTCGTCAAAACCTCCAAAATACTCCTTCCAAGATTGGGAAACATTTGAAAGATTCTGGCCTATTACAATCAGAATTGGCCAACGGGTACGGTAGACCCTTATTATTACCAATTTCTCCAAAATATATGAACGCGTCAGATATTATAGAGCAGTAGCTTTAGATAGTAGGGATTTCGCTTTTTTCCTAAAAATAAAATAGCCGAAAACGTCAGCCAACTGAGGAGGCGCTCAAATAGACCATGATTTTGTGTGTCTTGTATCAGTCACTGAAAACGAGTCAGTGTTGTTTGTAAGCCTACAACGGGGACGGTCTTCTAACACTGAGATTTTCTCCACAGCTATATCTTGAAATTCTTTTCTTCACATGGTTTTCCCGACAAGAGACAGGCATGAAGAAGCTTGTCTTGTGATAAAACACCTGAGACCACCTCTGTTTGAGCAGAGTTGGCCCTGAAGGAGGTTATCTGGGAGGGGCCATCATAATAACTTTTGAGTTTCGACCCCTCAATTCCTGTTTTCTTTTTGTTACCAAAGCAATAAGGTAGGGGTTGGATTGGAAACGGGAATTGTTCCAATTGTCTGCACCCGTTGCCCGGTCTAAGCAGCTTGGAATTCCATCTTGTAAGAAAAGGGTATATTACCAGGAACCCAAAAGCAGACAAATTCGATGAAAGCCTTTTATGCCTTTCCACAACACAGTGGACCAGACGTCTTCAGGACATAATGTACAAACAGTGCAGTTTGATGAGGATGAAAATTTCGTGCAAGCAAGATAACATCTCACGTCTTCATAAGCTTTAAATTTGTTTTATTTAATGCATTTTTAAGCCATTGTTTAATGTAAATGAAGGCAACGACAAAACACAACCAGATACATTCATAATGGAACAGTTTGTATTTATAAACGTCTGGAGACATTACTGTCCCTTCATATACAGAGAAGTGTTCAGAATTAGTCCATCAAGCTTAAAATGGTTTCAAACATTTTGTCTTGGCTCATCTCTTGTTCTGTGCTAAATAATAAATCATGCTCAGATTTTTTTTCTAACTCCACATGAAGTTAGACAGGGTGACCCTTCTCCCACACATATTTATAATATCTCTATAGTTATGCTATAAAAATATAAACAATTCAAAACACTTCAAAAATCGCCGATGATTCAGCTATTTTAATTAGCTCATAATGAAAATTCCCTCAACGCGATGTTATGTCTGTATATAGATTCTTCTGTTACTGTGAATAGGAAGTCAGCTTTGACAAAACTCACGTCGTTGTTGCATGTGGGA